>CM076573.1:967226925-967483817 GCA_034641835.2 Pinus albicaulis | reverse complement strand
TATGAAGAAGTTATTGTGATTTGAAAAGTACAGTAAACTGCAATTTTTGACATTTGACCAGGGTTGATTGGGTTTTTGGAAAGTGTTGAAGCCTAGAAAATCTCTGCTTCAAACATTGGGGGAGTTGAAGCCTAGAAATCTACTGCTTCAAACATTGGGGGAAAACCACGGTCAGATTAATGAAGCTCACTGAACACAGGATGCTCATTTGGTCCAGACATTCCTTGTAAGTGGATTGAATTGGATGGGTAAATAGGACTAAATGCAGAAAATAACGCTCTTCAGCAAATGCGATAAAGAAATTATTATTTTCTTTAGGTAGATTATTTCCTTGATGCTGGATTGTTTCAATCTAATAATAACCATGAAAATGTATTATTAATTAAATTGACATGTGCAGAAACGAATAAAGATAACTCTGTTTAATAAATTAAACAGAGTTATATTAGCATATTGCATTCATCATTATATACCATTCATATATGCCTATAAATGATAACATTCCAATTATACTCAGAAATGATAATATAAAAGGAAATATTATGAAATTCAAATATATAAATGATAGCAAATTCTTCAAATGAATACCATATAACAAAGAAAATCAACAGTGAACAGATAAAAATACTTCATTCATCTTGCAGACTGTCAAACGAAATGTGATACTCTGATCTAGTAACTCCGATGTAAAATTAAATCCAAAGGCACAAAAATGCGACACTTCAAAGATAATTTTGAACACAAAAATCACCAGATGTGATCTTTCATATAAATATAATAAGGAATGAAGTACAGAAATGTTAGCTCCAAATCCCAAAAATATTACAACTTCAGATCCCTCTCTAAATGCATGAGAGGGATTTAAATAATAAATTACATAACAAAATCCTAATACTACTGCTACAATCTATCAAATTAAAACTAAAATGCTATCTTGAATGAAAACTGATTCATTGTTTTTCTCCCTCGCTTGATGAAGCCAAGTTGCAAATGTTTAACATATCTCGGAGTCTTGGTGGATGACTCATCTCAGAATGCAACTGTCCAGCATAGGTGGCATCAGAAAATTCTGGAATTAGACAATCGACAGCGTGGTTCATGCTCAAAACGAGCAATTGAAACTAAAGCAGTGACATCAAATGCTATCTTTTTTGGATCATATTGTCTTCCAGGAATGGTTGCAAATTTACAACCTATTACCTTGGAGACTTCCTTTTCTGCATGCTTGAAATCATTTAGAGTGAAATGACCACAATTGAGTGGGAATTGAGGCCACATTTTCTTCTTACTGTTGTTCAAAGACCTGGATATACCTTCAATTGTCAATTGATAGGAAACTTCTTGAGCGAGAAGTTTGTCTAGAACAAAAAGCGGAAGAACATGCGGCTCCACTATACTACCAAAAACCCTGATGTAAGTAAATTTTTCCTCCCCAAACCAATCTCCGATTGCAGACAGGTCGGCTTTAGCTTTATCAGAAATCCTAGGCGGAAAGCGATTAAAAATGGTTTGGAAAACGGGAATGAGGAAACCATGACAGATTCTATATACATTAGCTTGGAAATGAATCTTCCAAAGCAATTTATGATAAATATGGATTGGAAGGGGGTTATTGGGAGTCCATTTCCATCCAAATAAGGGAAATTCGGAATAGAAACAAATAGCATCAAGAATATAGGCACAAAAGAAAAAGGGGGTAGAATTTCCAGCATCTTTTTCTTGTCTGTACTCAAGGATCCTATTGGCTATTCTATCAGAAAGAATAACAGCCCAATCCATAATGTCGGAATTCACAGCTGCTAGGATTAATGGGACCATTTGTATAGAAAACCTAGCTGAATTATCATTTCCAAATAACCTACACATCATGGCAGCTGCATAGGAATATGGAGGCAGAAGAGAATCTACATAATACATACCGGATGCTTCATTTCGGTGCTTCTCTGGGTTTTTCCTCCACTCTTTGATAGGGTCGGATTGGACTTTGTTATTATCAGCAAAATCTTTGATAAATTCCTTGTTATACACCTTCTGTGGGTCTGGAAGGTGGTACATTGCTTTCAGGTCTTCTGCTTTAAATGAGCCGAAAGGCACTCCAGATGATGAAACAAACGTTCTATCTTGTATCTTTACAATGTCAATAACCCATCGAACTACATCATAGTAAGGCATGATGCTCGCTCTGGCTGCAATTCGATGCAAAAACGAATTTGCAAGTGTTTTTTCATTGATATCGGAGTCGGAATCCGAGCTATCCTCGTCTGGAACTGATGCTCTCTCAACTGTGACCTTGGGGTCTTCTCTTTCCAACAGGTTGTAGACTGCGTCCCATGTCATTTTCCCAAGACCTTGGCATGATGTATCTGTGACTAGCCTTAGCTTTATGGGCTTTTCTTTTGAGACCGTAGGAGTTTCGGCAAACTTCACTGGTAGAGCAGTCTTGTTTCTTCTTCCTCTCTTTGACATTTCTGCGTCTGCTACCGCTTCCCTTTGTCTGTGAATGAAAGAACTCGGTGTTCTTTGGCTCTGCAAGACAATAAACTCTCAGTCGTGATCAACAAGCCACTCAAACGGAATGATTTATGAACTTATGGTTTTCATTTATTTGTTTAGTATATTGCGTAAATGCTCCTTTTGGGTCACACTTAAGTATTTAAAACCAAATCATAAACCATATTCATTTGATTCGTTATTGAATGCCTTCGTACCAATAAAGATTTGGCGCTTGTGATATATTAATATATTCAAAAAAAATCTTCGTATGCAAATAGATGAATCGCATCGGAAGTTTTCGAATGTCAAATGAGTATCACAATACGTTTATCCCGATTGATCGATTGCGATTGCAGATCTTTCCGATCTCTAATGGTGGGGTCTACCATATATTTTAAACAAATGTTCGATTTTTCTTTTAAAAGCGTTTATTATCAAATGCACATCGGATCGGGGAATTTCAACTAAGCGTAAAGAGTTTTTGAAGACTGTCCCGATTAATCGATTGCGATTGAACGCTTCGCATCGGAAGTTATAATTAACTGTTTTAAACTCTTAGCGATTGAAATTTTCCGATTGGACTAATCGCATCGGAAGATTTGAAATGGGCATATGAAATTTCTTTTAAAGGTTATCTCCGATTCTCCGATTGCGATTGAACTTTTAACTTTGATTTGTTTTTATGGTAAGGCCTTGTATATTAGATCGGACCATAAGTTTTTTGAATGTTGAATCTGTTTCGTAACAATATGAAATTTTCCAAAACAATGAATTTTATTTCTAAGTGTTTTATTTCTAAAAAAGAAAGGGACCCTATTACTTAAATTTTATTTCTAAAATTTAAGTAAAAGGGAGGGTTGTTGTATGGTACAACAATTGGCGATTCACTTGAAAGAACCAGTTATCTCTGAAAAAATAGAATGAATACTATATTTTAAGTAAGTAAAGATTTTTAAAGGTAAATAAAAATTATCCTAGGATAATCAAAAATAAAATCTAACTTATGAAAAAGAATAAAAATTATTAACAATTTCTTTCTAGTTTCTTGAGAATAAAAACATTTTGAGTTATCTTAAGCTTTGATTGGTATTAATAATGAAGTAAGTGGATTTCTTCAAGCTTGGTTTTGATAATATACTCTATTGTCATAGGTATTGCCTCTGCTGCCTGCAAGCGTTCATAGTCTCGACAGGGTTACCTTTTAACCATTAACTATTCATTGTCCCATTCAACTAAGATTATGACTTTTTAAAAGATAAATTCATAAGACATGTTATCTCATGTTTTTGTCTTTTATTTATTTTTATTTCTTTTTTAAGAGCCATTGTTCTGGTTTGGTAGCCAGTTGTTAACAATGCCATTCAATAGTTACAATTAAACTGAACAAGCTGGCTCGTGATGAGACCCCTTGTCTTATATTAATAAGCCATTACCCTGTTTTGATAGGCAGTATCGGTAATGTCAGTTTTATTATTTCTTATGAATATGGTAAGTCGGCTCATGATGAGACCTCTTATCTCTTAAAAGAATTTTTTCAATAATTTCTTAGAATTATATTCTAAAAAATCACAACCTAAATGAATGGGGTGAACTAGTCTTATCCTTAAGAATCAATGGATGACAATTTTCTGAGTTTTTGAGTACCAAGACTTGAATAATCTTTACTTTTATAGATAACTTCTCTCTGCTTAATAAACTTGTAATGATTTACATTTTCCTCAAGTTTTTCCAAAAATATTATGCAAATAATTGGTATAATCTTTCAAAGTTTAACATCTTATTTAAAACTATCAAGAGAATATAATCATTTCTCTAAAAATTCTTATTTACACTAAAATAAATATTTATAATATTTTTCTTAAGAATTTTTTTATCAAGTAATCAGTCAATTTAGAGACTTATTAACAACCTTTATTTGTAAAAACAATAAAAAGACTTTGCAAAAAGGAATATGTACAATTTAAGAAGGGGTTACCTCCTTATGAGAAGAATTTCTTTAAGATAAGCTCGTTTACAGGAAGAGATTCTCTCTTACCTGTTAGATCTTGGAGCATGAATGTATTTGAGCCTATCTTTTCAACGATATGAAATGGTCCAAGCCACATCTTTTGAAATTTGGTATGTTTACCTTTTTCCTCATGTGCCTTATCCCATTTTAGAACAAAATCACCAATCGATAAAATTTTTGAGCCAGTAGAACTTGCATCAAAAGAAGATTTCACAAGCTGTTGATGTTTTTCATGAACAATTCTAGCTTTATCTCTTTCTTCTTCTAGTTTAAGGATTTGATCATACCTCAATTGAATGGATGAAGAAGGATTTTCTTCAATAAATTGTACTAGGGCTAATGATGGAAGAGTTAAATTTGATGGTATCACATCTTCTTTTCCATAAACTAAATTAAAAGGTGAAGTTCCGATTGAAGCTTTCTCTGTAATACGATTAGCCCATAATGCAAAGATTAAAGATTTATGCCAATTCTTTTGATTTTGATCGATAGTCCTTTTAATAATCTTGATGAGATTTTTATTGGTGGATTCAGCTAATCCATTACCTTGTGGGTAATAATTTGCTGAATATTTGAGTTTAAAACCTCTTTTAACTGCAAATTCTATTAAACTGTTTCCTGAAAAATAAGATGCATTATCAAAGACAATAGCTTGAGGTACACCAAACCTGGTTATGATAAATTGATCTATGAAATCAATAATGGCATCAGAATTGGCTACCTTCAAAGGGATTGCCTCTACCCATTTTGTAAAATAATCGGTTGCGGTAAGAATGTACTTGTGCTGCTTGGAAGAATGAGGTACTATCTCACCAATAATGTCAAGTCCCCATTGTTCAAATGGTTGCTCAATATTTACTGGTTGCAAAGGAAAAGCTGGTTTCCTTTGCCTTCCACTTGCAGTTTGGCAGATTCTGCACTTTCTTACATATTCATGTGTATCTTTAAAAAGGGTAGGCCAATAATAGCCAGCATGAATTATTTTGTGAGCTGTGGTATCACCTCCAAAATGACCTCCTGCTGGTCCATCATGCAACTCTTGCAAAACCTTTTCAGCCTCAGTCTTTTCAAGACATCTCAACAAAATTGAATCATAATTTCTTCTAAATAACACATTATCAATGATCTCATATTTAACAGCTTTTAATCTTAAAGCACGTTTTTTCTTATAACTGAGATCAGAAGGAGCATACCCATTTTTCAAGTAATAGATGAGATCAGAATACTGAGACTCCGAATCCGTAACACTTATCTGATTTACTTGAATATCTTGATTTGAATGATCATTCTCTGGTATGTTATGAGCTCCTGCTAATAATCTGCAAAAACCTTGTCCTCTAACAATCTTAGCTGGTTTAATATCAACATCATATTCTTGTAAGGCTGTTACCCAGTTAGCTCATTTTTCTCCTACTTCTCTCTGAATTAATAATTGCCTCACTACTGAGAATGGGACAATGATTTTTGTATGAGTTTTTAAGAGAAAAGGTCTGAAATGCTTGATTGATTTGAACACAGCAAAGGCTTGTTTTTCAACATCGGAATAATTCAGTTCAGCTCCTTGCAGATTTGAACTAAAGAATGAAATTAGTGCTTCAATTTTCTGATCATTGAGTTGTGTTAAAACAGCTGCATAAGATGTCTCTGTGGCTAAAGTATACAAAATAAAATCTTTAGAAAAATCCGGAGTACTTAATGCTGGTGCATTAATGATTGCCTGTTTGATCAACTCAAAGGCTTCTTTTTCTTTATGCCCCCATTTGAATACTGAATTCTTCTTGATCATATTTTGCATAGGTAAAACAATTAAAGAAAAATCAGGAATGAATCTTTTTACAAAATTGATCTGTCCAAGAAATGATTGCATGGATTTTTTGTTATGAGGTAAAGAAATATCAGAGATCTCTTTAACTCTGTCTGGATCAATGTATATACCATCTTTTGACACAACAAATCCTAAAAGTTTTCTTTCATCCAAAGCAAAGAAAGATTTTTTCGGATTTAAGGAAATACCAAACCTTCTACATCTTTCAAATATTTGTTTTAGATCATGTAGATGATTGGTTCTGTTTTTTGAGAATACTGTTATATCATCGAGATAAACAACAACTGATCTATTGATCAGACCTTTAAATGCTATGTCCATGGCTCTTTGGAAAGTTGCTCCTGCATTTATTAATCCAAAAGGCATTTTTTGATAAGCATAAGTTCCCCATTTTGTTCTGAAAGTTTTTTCAATCTGTCATCTGGAGGAACTAAGACTTGATTATAGCCTGAAAATCCATCAAGAAAAGACATAAGTTCAGAACCAGCTACTTTTTGAAGTATCTGTTCCATGGTTGGCAATGGGAAATTGTCTTTCAAACATGCCTTGTTTAAATTTCTGAAATCAATACAGATTCTTATATCACCATTTTTCTTCCTTACGGGTACCATATTGGAAACCCAATTGGAATGCCTGACAGGAAAAATGATTTTGGCTTTCAAAAGTTTATTAAGTTCTGATTTGATTTGATCTTCAAGATTTGGATGAACTTTCCTTAGCTTCTGTTGAACAGGTTTAATATCGGGAAGCATTGGAATTGTGTGCTGAATAACTGAAGTATCATATGTTTTTAAATAATCATAATTCCAAGCGAAAACATTTTTGTATTTGTTCAATAGTTTAATGAAGGCATCCCTTTCCTCTGATGTTAAATTAAGTCCTAAATTAACATTTTGAGGTTTTGAATCAGAACCAAGATTCACTAATTCAAATTTCAAAGTAGAACTTTGAAGCTTGGTGTTAGTGACTTTCTTGAATCTGTCTTTAATATCATATAAGTCCTCCAATCTAACAACAGATTTCGGAATGGGATTTTCATTATCTTTTGAAGCAATTTGTAAATCGTGATCTTCTTCATCAATAATTTGATCATCATATGATTTCTCTGAAGTCATGAAATTTAAGATATCTTGATCATGGTAAAAAACTCTCCAATTTGTGACATTGTCTGGGACAGATGGTCGAAAAAGTAATTCTATTGAAAATCTATCTGGGTTGTAATCTTCGGAGGGTATGAGTCTGGAGGCAACATTGGCTAGCAAGTCTGCTGCTGAATTTTGAGACCTAGGGATAGAAGAAATATTGAATGCAGAAAAGTGTGTGGTGAGTTCTTGTACCAGTGATTGATAATGTTTGAGGTGATTTGAGAGACAGTGAATTGTATTTCTCACCTGCTTGACAATAATTTCAGAATCGCCGAATACTTTCAAATATTGCACTTTGAGGCCAATTTCTTTATACAGACCTTGGACTAAAGCTTCATACTCGGCTGTATTGTTTGTGCATTCAAATTCTAACCTACAGGACAGCATTGTTTTTTCACCTTGCGGGCTAACCAAGATACACCCTGCTCCTGAACCTTCGTTAGATTTAGAGCCGTCAAAATATAAAGACCAAAATAAAGAAGTATTAACAAGATTATTTACAGTTTTCCCAGTATCACTAAAACATCTTGACCTATCAGTTTGTGAATAGTTTTCAATCTGTGATGTTAAACTGTTTACTGAGAAAGGGGATGGTTGGGCAGTGAGATTTCCAAAAAATGACTCTGATGAATAATTTCCCAAGATGTTGTTATTAAATGCTATTGGTTGATTTTCTTGTTCAAAATCTGTTACAGTATGAGTCATGTGTTTCTCTCGATTGATTTTTATTTGATTTGGCTTTCCTCTATAAGGTAACCACATGTGAGACCAATCGGTAGAAATATACCCGTGGAGCTTTTCAGACCAATCTCTACTCAAAATCAACCCATAAAATTCCGGTATATCAGCTATTAAGATATCAATTCGTTGAACTACCCGTGGATCAGCTGCTAACCTGATAGTTACAGAGTTAATCTCTCCTAAAACCTGGACCTTGCTTCTGTCTAATTGTACAATATGTATGGAAGAATTTTGGGGTTCTATGTTCAGTTTGGAACAAACTGAAGCTGGCATTATATTGGATGATGCCCCTGAGTCAATCAAACAATTGTGTAGGTTTTTGTTGTAGATCTCAAAAGTCAAAAGGAAGGGTGGAGTGTGAGAATTTGATCTATCCCCAATCAGGACTGAATCAGTAGCTTCTATCATACCAGAAGGTGGTTGACCAGAATCATTTGCAGCTTTAGCACTGGGAAGAGGTGAACAGGGAACAACATTCAATTCTTTGAGAAGCAATTTCTGCTGATGTTTTAATTTACTAAGTTCAAACATAGTAATGTTTGCCTTGGTTTTCTTCATATCATCAACAATATTGTAATCCATTGAATCGGATACTACTAATGTTTTGGATGTTGGAGGAGTACTTGAAGTTGAAGGTGGGTTTTGGGGGACTGCTGCGGGTGATTTCTTTGTAGGTACTTTTTCTTTTGTTGTAGCAGCACCTGCACTCCGTTTCTTTGAATTTGTATGAACAGGTTCGGAAGTACTTTTACTCCTAGTAGAGACAGGTAAAGCTTCTTCATCATTATCTGTATCGGAGTTGGGCAGTATGAAATCCCACATGCCATGACATTCAACAATTTCCTCTTCATTATCAGTTAGTGAGATTGTTTCCTCTTCTTCCTCTTCTTGATCTGAATCTGCATAAAATACGAAATTTGGTGGTTTTGATTCGGTTTTCTTATAATTCTTAAAGGGCCTTTTAGTTGAAGTTTCAGCTACTTGTTTCTTAATTTCAATCATTTCATTTGACATAGTCTTGAGGACCTTTTGGAGGCCTTCCATATCATATGGATCTTTCGAGATTTTCTTCTTTGAGTCTTCTTTGAATGAAACTTTTTTGGTTTTTCTTTCCTCAAGAGCCGCTTTCTTTTCTAGAGCATTAATACGTTTTTCCACAGCAAGTGCTTCTTTCATGTTTTCAGCAAGTGTTGGTTTTGCGGCCCTGTCTACAAAGATAGCTATATTGGCAGGTAGGGCAGTAATATACCACTCACTTCTGATTTGTTCACTTGGTTTGGAAGTCGTTGGGATTTTATTCAAAAGTTTATTGAAACGAGCATTAAATTCTTTAATGGGTTCCCTATGCTCTATCCTAAGATTGGAGAGATCATTTATTAGTGTAGCTAAAGATCTATCGTCTCCATACTTAGTGAGGAACTGTTCTTGGCAAATGTCCCAACTGGTAATAGAATCAGAAGGCAGGGAAAAATACCAGGATCCTGCTGATCCTTGCAATGTATAAGGAAAAAGCCTAACAACGACATCTTGCTCAGTTACTCCCTTCAAATTAACTGCTAACATGAAGTTATTGATATGTTCCTCGGCTTGGGTTCCATTTTCTGGATTAAACTTGGGTAGCCATTTTTCAGGAGCATCAGGTAATGCATGTAATGGTGCGGGCATATTGACTGCACCAGGTCTGGTCCATGGATATGCCATTGTAATACCAGTGGTGGATGATACTGTTGTTGAAATTCCAGATGTCTGGGAAGGAATTGATATTGAGGAGTGAGCAGGTTGAGATGTTGAAGTTCCCAATTCCTGATGAACAACGATATGTAATGAGGGAGTGGATGGTTGACTTCGCACTGGGGAAGATGAGATGGAAGATGTGGATGAAAGTGCTTCACTGTCAGAATCTTCAATATTTTTCTTTGCCCTTTTCCTTTTAGGTAAAGGAAATTCAGTAGGTTCAATACCGAGCTTCTCACTCTGAAGTCTAGTAAGAGGATGAGGTAGATTGAATTGCGAAGTCTCACTGCTTTGAGATAGCTCAGATTTCTGTGGTGAAATCGAGAAACTCTGAAGTTTCTGGATGAGAGACTGAACTTCAAGAGATTCAAGACTTAATTGTTCTGAAGTATGGTGGGTTTGAGCAGTGATAGTGGATACCTCTTCTTCTTGCTTGGATGCTGAGGAATCAGCAGGCAATTGGGAAGTACGAGGTGATGTGGAGGGAGAATTACTCTTAGAATGGTTTGTAGATTTGGGTTTGCTTGCCATTCACAGTTGAAGGCCCTCCTTCTAGCGCCAAAAATGTTGAAGCCTAGAAAATCTCTGCTTCAAACATTGCGGGAAAACCACCCGGTCGGGACCTTAAGACAGCTCCTTTTCCGTTTGGGATGGTGGCTCCGACTGGATTTAAAGGACCAGTTTCCTTATAACTAAGTGGATTGAATTGGATGGGTGAAAATGGGACTAAATTAACAGAAAATAAAACTATTTAATCTAAACTAAATACTGATAAAGAAATTCTAATTTTAACCCGGGTGATTATATGTGAATACAACTTAGGATTGTTTCAATCTAATAATAACCATGGAAATGTATTATTAGTTAAATTGAAATGTGTAGAAACGAATAAAGATAACTCTGTTTAATAAATTAAACAGAGTTATATTAGCATATTGTATTCATCATTATATACCATTCATATATGCCTATAAATGATAACATTCCAATTATACTCAGAAATGATAATATAAAAGGAAATATTATGAAATTCAAATATATAAATGATAGCAAATTCTTCAAATGAATACCATATAACGGAGAAAATCAACAGTGAACAGATAAAAATACCTCATTCATCTTTCAGACTATCAAACGAAATGTGATACTCTGATCTAGCAACTCCGATGTAAAATTAAATCCAAAGGCACAAAAATGCAACACTTCAAAGATAATTTTGAGCACAAAAATCACCAGATGTGATCTTTCATATAAATATAATAAGGAATGAAGTACAGAAATGTTAGCTCCAAATCCCAAAAATATTACAACTTCCGATCCCTCTCTAAATGCATGAGAGGGATTTAAATAATAAATTACATAACAAAATCCTAATACTACTGCTACAATCTATCAAATTAAAACTAAAATGCTATCTTGAATGAAAACTGATTCATTGTTTTTCTCCCTCGCTTGATGAAGCCAAGTTGCAAATGTTTAACATATCTCGGAGTCTTGGTGGATGACTCATCTCAGAATGCAACTGTCCAGCATAGGTGGCATCAGAAAATTCTGGAATTAGACAATCGACAGCGTGGTTCATGCTCAAAACGAGCAATTGAAACTAAAGCAGTGACATCAAATGCTATCTTTTTTGGATCATATTGTCTTCCAGGAATGGTTGCAAATTTACAACCTCTTATCTTGAAGACTTCCTTTTCTGCATGCTTGAAATCATTTAGAGTGAAATGACCACAATTGAGTGGGAATTAAGGCCACATTTTCTTCTTACTGTTGTTCAAAGACCTGGATATACCTTCAATTGTCAATTGATAAGAAACTTCTTGAGCGAGAAGTTTGTCTGGAACAAAAAGCGGAAGAACATGCGGCTCCACTATACTACCAAAAACCCTGATGTAAGTAAATTTTTCCTCCCCAAACCAATCTCCGATTGCAGACAGGTCGGCTTTAGCTTTATCAGAAAACCTAGGAGGAAAGCGATTAAAAATGGTTTGGAAAACGGGGATGAGGAAACCATGAGAGATTCTATATACATTAGCTTGGAAATGAATCTTCCAAAGCAATTTATGATAAATATGGATTGGAAGAGGGTCTTTGGGAGTCCATTTCCATCCAAATAAGGGAAATTCGGAATTGAAACAAATAGCATCAAGAATATAGGCACAAAAGAAAAAGGGAGTAGAATTTCCAGCAGTTTTTTCTTGTCTGTATTCAAGGATCCTATTGGCCATTCTATCAGAAAGAATAACAACCCAATCCATAATGTCAGAATTCACAGCAGCTAGGATTAATGGGACCATTTGTATAGAAAACCTAGCTGAATTATCATTGCCAAATAACCTACACATCATGGCAGCTGCATAGGAATATGGAGGCAGAAGAGAATCTACAGAATACATACCGGATGCTTCATTTCGGTGCTTCTCTGGGTTTTTCCTCCAATTTCTGATAGGGTCGGATTGGACTTTGTTATCATCAGCAAATTCTTTGTTAAATTCCTTGTTATACACCTTCTGTGGGTCTGGAAGGTGGTACATTGCTTTCAAGTCTTCTGCTTTAAACGAGCCGAAAGGCACTCCGGATGCTGAAATAAACATTCTATCTTTTATCTTTACACTGTCAATAATCCATCGAACTACATCATAGTAAGGCATGATGCTTGCTCTGGCTGCAATTCGATGTAGAAATGAATTTGCAAGTGTTCTTTCATTGATGTCAGAGTCAGAATCCGAGCTATCCTCGTCTGGAACTGATGCCTTCTCCACTGTGACCTTGGGGTCTTCTTTTTCCAATAGGTTGTAGACTGTGTCCCATGTCATTTTCCCAAGACCTTGGCATGATGTATCTGTGACTAGCCTTAGCTTTATGGGCTTTTCTTTTGAGACCGTAGGAGTCTCGGCAAACTTCATTGGTAGAGCAGTCTTGTTTCTTCTTCCTCTCTTTGACATTTCTGCGTCTGCTACCGCTTCCCTTTGTCTGTGAATGAAAGAACTTGGTGTTCTTTGGCCCTGCAAGACAATAAACTCTCAGTCGTGATCAACAAGCCACTCAAACGGAATGATTTATGAACTTATGGTTTTCATTTATTTGTTTCGTATATTGCGTAAATGCTCCTTTTGGGTCACACTTAAGTATTTAAAACCAAATCATAAACCATATTCATTTGATTCGTTATTGAATGCCTTCGTACCAATAAAGATTTGGCGCTTGTGATATATTAATATATTCAAAAAAATCTTCGTATGCAAAATAGATGAATCGCATCGGAAGTTTTCGAATGTCAAATGAGTATCACAATACGTTTATCCCGATTGATCGATTGCGATTGCAGTCTTTCCGATCTCTAATGGTGGGAGTCTACCATATATTTTAAACAAATGTTCGATTTTTCTTTTAAAAGCGTTTATTATCAAATGCACATCGGATCGGGGAATTTCAACTAAGCGTAAAGAGTTTCTTGAAGACTGTCCCGATTAATCGATTGCGATTGACCGCATCGCATCAGAAGTTATAATTAACTGTTTTAAACTCTTAGCGATTGAAATTTTTCCGATTGGACTAATCGCATCGGAAGATTTGAAATGGGCATATGAAATTTCTTTTAAAGGTTATCTCCGATTCTCCGATTGCGATTGAACTTTTAACTTTGATTTGTTTTTATGATAAGGCCTTGTATATTAGGTCGGTTATAGGATTTTTGAATGTTGGATACATTTCGTAATATGAAATTTTCCAAAACAATGAATTTTATTTCTAAGTGTTTTATTTCTAAAAAGAAAGGGACCCTATTACTTAAATTTTATTTCTAAAATTTAAGTAAAAGGGAGGGTTGTTGTATGGTACAACAGAAAGTTAAAAAAATATTCCAGAGAATATTCCCTGGAATATTCCTTCCAGGTCAGTTACAGTGTGACAAGTGTCGATGGTTATTCGTTGCAAGGTTTTGTGGACCAATGGGAAGGCGCCACATGGCCCTTGAACTACGTAGCAAAATTTTGGTTCAGGTCCCCGGAGTCGACCCTGCGACCTCTAACAGTGCGCGCACAAGTCTTAATCACCTCTACTATGATGGTAATTAACTATATAGGTCCACAGGTTCTATTTAAATATTACCAAGGTGGCATTTGAAGGTTGGAGGGGGCCAGCCGTGAGGGCCAGCCCCCCCTCCCCATATGGCCTTAGTCCCGGAACCACGACACAACTTTAACCATAGAAAAATTTTCGGAATGTTCACATGGCCATGATCTAAATTTTAATGCTACCTTTGATAGTTGCACTAACCATGACTTCAAACCGGAGTTTGGAACCTTATCCCCAGTTAAAGCGGAGTTCCACCAACGGTTTTCTAACCATGTGGTTTGGGACATGTGTCCAACCACAAACCTAGCATTTATCATTGCGGTTAATTCCTGGCTGGAATCTTGGAGGCGCGCCAAAGTTGGTGCTCAGGCCAAAATTGGTTGAATTAACTGCAATTCCTCCATTTTTAGTGGAAATGTTTTAGGGGTTACTGGACAAAATTGATTATGCTCTATCTTGAGCATTATTCGACCATTATTGGAGTGTGAATAGTCAATTTAGACTTTCTTAGACATTCCAAAGCCATTGGTGAGGCTTGTTGAGCCATCACAGAACTTCTGAGTGAGATTTTTCTTCATATAAGTTCTAGGGGCCATTAGTGCCACCAGGAGCCAGCAGAAAAATGATGCCTAGCCAGGGAAGCTAGAGGCCTTTCTCAAGAAATCAATAGTCAATTTTGGATGTTTCAGACATTCTGGATCTAATGGTGAGGTTTTTAGAGCCATTAGAGGAATTATGAAGCTGATATCCTTCAGGGAAGTTCCAAGGGCCATCAAGGGCACCAGGGGCCACCAGGAGAATGAGGCCTAACTAGAGCAACCAGTAACTATTGTCAGCCAACCAGTAGTCATTTCTGACTATTTTGAACCTTCTAAATCCAATGGAAGAATTTTTAGAATATTTTGAAGACTTTTGAAGGTCGAGATGCTTCAGAGAATTTTTCAGTGAACCTAGAGCCAGGGGGTGCCACCAGGTGTTGGAGGTGTAACTGGAGCAGTCGGAGGCCAATTTCAGTAAGTGAATAGTCTATTATGAATATTTTGGACATTATAAATACATTGAAGGGAATTTTAGATCCATTTGGAGACTTATAGAGCCAATAATCCACAAGGAAGTTTCGGGCAGCCTAGGGCCAACAATGGATGGAGGCCTGGATTGGGGAGCCAAAGCTCATTTTGAGCAAACGAACAACCTATTTTGGATGTATGAGTTTTTCTGGAGATAGTAGGAAAGGTTTCAGGGATAGAAAAGGATTACTTAAGGAGTTAGTGCCACAAAAGAGGTGTCGACAGAAGAGGTCAAGTCTAAGGGAACCTAGGTATATCTTTAAAGATATAAAAACCATTCCAGGGGTATGATGGTATTCTAAACCCATTGGCACAGTCCAAATAACCATTGGAGTTGAGTTAGTAAATTGTAAAAGGAAATTTTCATCATAATCCCAAAGAGCCAAGTCAGTTGACATAGGCTCAAGGAGACGTAGCCCACGACATTCCGGTGAACTCCTTTATTAAATTTGTTGTTATGTGTTGATGTTTATTTTCTGCACTTTATGGTTGTTGTACATGCTTAATAACAGAAAAAACAAATGTGTAATTCCTCACACTTAAAGCATTAAAAAAATTTAAAACACATACACCTGTTTCAAGTATTCATTTCCAGACAGTCAAGTATAAGCTACATCTTAATTTGTTTAACTGAGTGGGAGGTGCTTGAAAAGCATAACAATTTATCCACCCATTTCATATCAACCATGAAGTCGAGTTTTTCTATTTGTAAAATAATACTTTTTCTCAAGAACATCATGTTGATGGACCATTAAGGAAAGCATGGACTAACAAGAGAGAGGTGAAATCATAAAAGAACATCATTATGACCATGGAAAACAATGAGATGATTGCATGGGTGGCAGGACTTTGTTGATAAAGAATCAATTATAACTTGTGGGATTGGTTGTTGAAAGGCATGAAAAAACATAATGGGAGAAAAATTGGAACTACATGTTTACAATAGCTTTTCATCAAATTTCTAGAATTTTTAACAAATTAAAAAGTTTAAGGCTAGTTTTACCTCAAGTTTACCTTTTGGAATTGGAGAAGATAACACAATACGATGGTTTATTTGGTGTTGATTTGGCTCAGTTACTCTGTTCCATGATGCGTTGACCTCCACTTTGACCTTGCTCCACAAAATTATCTTTTTCATGTAGCAGAATTGGTTTTTCCAATTTATCTCATATGGTAAATCAGATTCTCCTCAAATATTTTGAGGTTGTTACTATTAATATTATGCATCTTCCCACAAAACATCACAACCAATGGGTGCACGGATCTCAAGAAAAATGAGAAATGGTTGTAGGTGAACGTGGCCAATTTCTTGAAAAATACAAAATAAAAATTTCTGAAATTTTCTGTGTTAATTTACCCTACTTCAATTCATTTACAATAAATTTTTTAGGCCCAACGAATGCACGGTATGCAAGTTATGATCAAATCAATTTCTGCCATGTTTCACCCTTCACGCTGCCCAATGTTGCAACAAAAAAATATGCCACGAACTCATTTTAAAGAAAAATAGAGTGATTCAAAAGGAAAACCATGTATTTTTACCTTTTCTACTTCCACATTCCTTCATAATCCCATTTTGATGAAGAAAAGACGCCGTTGTGCAAAAATATTGATATCTGCCCTAATCTGTCCAAAATGGTGAAAAATGAAAATATGCCTTAAAAACCCACTTGCAATGCCCTTCAAAATTGATATATTTTTAATATTGTTCACGTCTTACACAATTTATCATATTCTAAGGAAACCCAGAAGCTCAGAATGTTTTATTTATGCTCCAATCTCTTGCAATATTTGTGTCAAAACTGCCTCTGGAAAAAACTGCAGCTTTCCGCAGTTGTTGCAAGTACTGCATGTGTACTGCATGCTGAAGTAGAAACCATGAAACATACTGCATATTGACTGAAATAGGCCCAAATTTATTGTTTTTCTTGAAAATTAAAATGAATAAAAAAGTGTTGTAATGGTGCCATCATGCTGTTGTTAAATGAAAAAAAAAGATGAACATGCTGCTAGAAGAAACCAAAAAAATATGCTGCTGCAAGTTGTTGTTGATTCCATAAAACCACTAGTCTTCATCAAAGCAAAAAATCATGGTACAATTCTTACCATGTGAATGAATGTGTCGAAGTGGAGCATGGGAAGAAATCATTGGATTAACGATCAATGATGAAAATCGTTAACCAATTCGAGACAACTCACTGATAATGTAAATGAGTGTCAAGGTACCTGAGTGCATCTTGATAGGGACGAATGAATGTGTTGAAGTCGAGTCACCTACAAGATTTGAAAATCAAGATACATTATTGTATTCCCATTTTTTTCAATGAGGAGGCTTGCCATTGATGTATGCAAGTTCCAAGGCACTCCAAATAATCTATGATCTTTATCCCAGATAATGTGTTGAGGTCGATGGGACAAGATCTGTTGGAAGGTGGACCTTAAGGAATTACACATCATACAACTCGAGCATAGAACCAAAAATTATTTGAAGAACCATAATAAAATATTGAAACCATCATGAAATTGCAGAATTTATTGTGAAATTTGCTCACTAGTTGCCTGGTTTTCAAGAAAATCTCATGTCCAATTGCGCCAGTAAGCTGGTTTCCACAATAGGACTTATTTTTCTCTTTAATTTTTATTTTATTTTATTTTGTTTATTTATTTATTTTTTGTCCTACTCTACTTGAAGAAGAAATATTATTCAAGTATATGAATACTTCCAATGGAACCATGTTTGTAACAGGATGATAGATAAACTCATATGCAGGTTTGAAATATACTCTTTGATATGTAGTAGTATATGAGAGACCAATTTCCTTGATTGAGATGATGTCAGAAGATACTGAAGAATTGAGCATTGGGATCCGATGACTCCCCTGAACCAAGATTCAATGTAATCTTGTATTCCTTGGCTTCCTGATATCATGTCATGCAATTCTTCAGAAATGTGATCTTCATTTATAGAACCCGGTGATAGGTAGGCATGAAGATTTTCAATCTCTGGTTCCAACAACTTCTCTTTATCGACAAGAATCCATGATTCTTTGACCTTATCTGAGTCTTCTTCTTCTATTTGTTGTTATTCAATGATGGATAGTGAATCATTTTGCAATACCTCAAAATTATAAGTTGATTGAGGTGTTTTACTATTGGGGCTATGAAATGGTTGTGTAGGTAGTGGAGTGGGAATGGATCTTTGGGGTGCTTGTGTGGATGGTAATGGGAAAGGTTGAATTGAGGTTAAATGAGGGTGATATTGATGTTGTGGTGGAGGTGAATGGTATGGATAACATTGATGATGGTATTGAGGATAGAGAGGGAAATATTGAGGATATGGTTTATTTCCTTTGTAGGTCCTTTGCCAAATTTGTTTCCAAGATTGGTTTTGAGGTTGGGATTGAGATGGCCAAGGTTTCCAAGGTTGGTTTTGACGTTGGGATTGCGATGTAAGGTTTCCAAGGCAAGGTTCTTTGCCAATTACTTTGATATTATTGTGCATAACCCTGAAATTAAGAATTTAGATCTTGCATCATACAAGGTTGATGAGGTTGCCCTGATCTTCATGGAGCTACATAACAAGATTGTTCCAGTGTTTAATTTTCTTCATTAAAAAGGAATGAAAAATGAAGTTTTAAAACTTCACAATATGCTTCAGAAAATTAACCTCCCCTCTTTGTTTCAATGGAGTGTTTATATAGGGGTTGCAATGTAACTTCATGGAGATTCATATGGCTAAATATCAGAATTGAATGGACACCTATTTTCCATGAATTTGATGAAGCACAGTCCATTCCAACCTCTATTTGCTTGACTGGCATTTATTGACACATGGGCGCAATGTTTGCTCATGCAACTGCAAAATAGGGCTCCAAAGAACCTTAAACATATCCAAAACGGTAATGAATTTGGGAAAACTAATATTATAAGAACTTAATTGGGCATGTGCTGAAAAAAACTAATGTTTTTGTTTTGCGAGATTTGTTTTACTTTGCTGAGAAAATGCATTTGAACATGATTGGTCAAAACTGCTGCGATTGGAGGTCGACATGTGTGAGCTGGGTGGAATTTGACCAAAAAAATCATATTGGAGCTTCTAGAAACAATTTCCATGTGTTTTATTTCATTCTAGAGTGATGCTAACTACCTCAACCATGGAGACAACTGCAGAAATTGTAGAAAATTGAACTGTCAAACTATCATTAGTAAAATCATGCATAATTATCTTTAATTCATTAAAAATAATAGAAATAATAATAATAAACCATGTAAACATGTATGCGGGAATTTGGCACATTTATGAATAAATATGGTTAAAAATGATGACAATGGGTGAATGGAATGATGCAAAAATGGATGGTTTCGTCAACAAAATTATGACAAATTTGAGGCTCAACAACGGGTTCCCCTGAAAATGAAACATTATAAATAGTAAAGCAAGATTTAAAGCATGAAGCCAAAGGAAGTATTGTTAGCAACACGTCATTAGGGTCATTCTCATAAAGAGGTTTGTTTGAACAGAAGAGAAACAATTCACTATGGTCAAAACACCCTTCAATTCCTTAAGCGTGTTTCCAAAAGATTAAGGCAATATCAACAACTATGTTATTAACATGTCCCTGTGTTAAGCATCCACATATCATTAATACATCCAAAGAGCTTAAACATATAAATGATGCATGAACAGAAATGCATATTAATCAGTCACAAATGATAACAAGTATATGAAGACATAATATTCATAATGTTAACACGCATGAGTTTCCATTAGATCCATTAGTGGAGTCAAAAAATTAGTTTGTATTCATTCCCAGAATCATGCATTCAATGTTGTACAATTATCTCTCCTCTCTGTGGAGTCCAAAAAAGGTCCTTACATTATCTCCCGAGGGAGTACATATAGAACCAAAAATGACCTTTGGGCTACCCTACCTTTCAGCTTCCTGACCGTTGGCATGGTTTGCGACTTGGGAAGATTTGCGACCTGCAACCTGCCCGAGGTTGCAACCTGTGAATGGGTACCATTTTCGACCTGCGACTAGCCTGTTTCTGCTACCTATAAAATGAATCTTTTTCAAGGGAGAAGTTGTGTGATGGAAAGCTCTAGGGTCTTTACCTGTTGTTGTTCTTTGAGATAGGTCCAACAGGCCAGGTAGTCGGTGGGTATTGGAGTAATTTGAGGCATGTCTTCTCCCAACCTATAAAATCAATCTAGAGCATCCAGAACTAAAGTGCGCCTCTTCACAGTGATCTGGTTTGATAGATAGGCCAACTTAGTGTAGATCCGGACCGGTGTGATGATATACTGGTTGATGTTCTCCTTAGAAGCTAGGAGGTTCTGGGAAGTGACTGCTTGTCTAATGGGTCCCAAGAATGCTTGGATGTCTTGGGTCACCTCTTCCCTCATCTTCTGTGTGGCCAATGTCACTAAGGAAGGGATGTGGTGTACTTCCACCATCAAATCTATGCCACTGATCAGGTGTTCATAGGCAGACATCACCTTCTCTACATCTTTTACAAACTTGTTCGTGGATTGCAACTTCATCTGTATCTGTACCTTATCGTTCTTAGTGTAGATCCAGTCATTCTTTGGCAGGGTGTCGAGAGCCTGTGGGTACCTTTCGAACCATTCAAGTATGTTGTCTATTGGTGTGGAGGCTTCCTTTAGCTGTGCTGCTCTTTTCCTAGTTTCTGTCTGGGCCCCTTGCAAAGGAGCGACTATTTGTTTTATGGTTAACATCTCCTCATACACCTACTTTATGGCATTCTCTAAGGTATCCAACTCTCCCTGAATGATGGTCTGCAGCCCACTGGCCTGAGTGATCGTGAATTGGAGCCTTTTATTTTCGGCTTCCAGGGCTTTCTTTTCTGTCTCTGATTGAGTTTCCATTTGCTTGGATGCTTGGATTCTTCTCTACAAAAATAAGATCTCTCCGCTCATGCTGCTAAAATTTTCTTCTGTGGCAATTGCAAAGGTGGTTATGGACGATGCTATCATTATGGGGTTAGTCCTGGTGTTCAGGACTATGTCCTTTTCTGTGGTCACTGCGAGGTGCTCGGCTGGATTCTGTACAAGGCGTTTTCTCCTTTCCTACCTGATTTTATGAGTGTACTGGTCGTAAGATAGTCTTGTCAGATCTAGTACATCATCCTCATGCTCCTCTGGGATGTCAATTTCTAAGAGCGAGAGGTGTCCCCCTATCATGGGAGTTGCCGGGGGAATCCCAATATGTGGCAGGTCTTCTTTCCCCCCAGCCTTCGAGGGTTGTGACTTGCTTCCCTCTGCCTCCTTGGATGCATCTGCCTGTAACTTTTGAGATTCTTCCTCCTTTCTCCTATTTTCGGCTTCTTCTTCCTTTCTCTTCTTTTTGACTTCTTCTTTGTCCTACTCCTGCTTCAGCCTGTGCTCAGGCCTCCCTTTTCTGCCATTCTTCTTCTTTATTTTTCTTGCGGGCCTCTTCGTCTTATTTCTTCTTTGAATCCTCTTTATGTCGCTTCTTCTGTTGTTCTTCGGCCTGTTTCCTCTGTTTTTATTCTTCTCATTGCTGTGCCAAGGCATCTTGGGATTTTTCAAGCTCTTCCTCTCTTAGCTTCTTCTTGGCCTCTTGTTGTGGTTCAACCTCTTTTCCCCTTCCTTCTTATTGATCCTTAGGAGGACTACTACTTGCAGTATTATTTAGCCTTTTGGATTGGGAAGATGATGCTCCTCCCACAGGGTCCTTCCACTTCAAAACGTCTGCTCTCTCTTCTGGAGTTTGGTTTGTCCTGACTCCCTTGATCTCCATCCAAGTTGTCTTATCCTTCAGGAGCTGCTTCTCTATCTTCATTGTACCATTTTTTAACTTTCTCTTCCATGTGGCACTCTATGTGTTGGTAGTTCCAGTTGAATTTGGCCCGCTTGCAGTGCGCAGGGACAATCCTTTCAGGATATAAGACCTATGGGAAAAGGTTACGAAGTGAAATCCTTTTGATGTCTTCCGCCTCTGCTTCTACTTCTTTGAAGTCCTTGAGAGTATAGGCACCAATAATAAGCGGGAGGGTAGGCCATGGTTTCTCCTTGCCCTTGCTGAGGGTCTTAGAGAACCCGTTCGTCATTTGATAGCACACCTCTTGTAGTAGTAGTTTGTTAGTGATGAAATTTGGTAGTGCATGAGGTGCCTTGAATGATCCGAAGACCGTGAAAAAAGTTCTTTCTGGGATGGGGAACCTGTTGGCTACCTTGGTTACTGTCTCCATGGCCCTATTGGACATGTAGGGAGGATATTTATTGAAAAAATGTCGGTAGAGTGCAGGGATGAACTTGTCTATGATGGACTCAATATCTTGCTTGTACTCGGTAGCCCAGAAGATGTTCAAATCTTTGTGGATAGGTTCACCGTGTTTTGCATCCTAGTTGTGTGACTAATCCTTAAAATGCACCATGTGCACACTGCGTCCAAGAGGTAGGAAGCCATGTAAAATTCTGATGCACATCCCTCTTCTGGTATCTTGGCTACTGATATGTTCACTCTAAGAATCGATACTACTATATGTGCCGAGTTGAACTGAGTGTCGTAGGAGGTGATCGCATACATGAGTGGGACCCATGCTCCATTGAAAGTAGTGGCATCCTTCTTATCATACAATCTACACATCATAGCTACCACGAGCCTGTAAACCTTCCTAAGGCCATTGGTTTTGTATTCATGGTCCTTCTTCTCTTTAAACTTCTCAGGGTCCGCCCACTAGCCCTTCAAGGTATCCTGTATCGTTATGTCATGTGTGGTGACCCACTGGGCATTGAAAGGTTCCTCCCTAGCGAGGAGTGCATAATATACCTCTGCGTACTTTCCAATCAGATTGGAAAAAGGCTTCCCTACGTGATCAAAGATGACCCAGAACTGTGAATCTCCCTTCTAGAGGATCCATTTGACTACTTGAGTGCATGGGAAGATTGGTGGGTGGGTGCCCACATAGTGAAGCTTAGACCTCTTAACTTGAATATATATCTGTGGGTCTACGAGGTCCTTTGTGAATTCTTGCTTTATGAATTCCTGGTAGACTTGATACGATGTCATCATGTCACCTTTCTCGAAGACACAGGTGATGTCTCCTTAGATGGGGGCGGCGGAGGAGGCATGTCTCCTTTTGATAGCTCTATCTCTAGACTTTTTTTTCTCCTCTGAACTGTTGGAGGCCCCATGTCACTTTAGGCTGAAGAGATGGAGACACACTCGAGCTCAGCTTCAATATCCCCTGGCATATTTAGAAAACAGTCCCATGATAAGACGGATGACATGAAAGCAAAAATAAAGGAACTTACTGGACCCACTAAGGTCTTGGCTACTTAGGCTAGGTCGCTATGACCTGTGTTGGTCGCTACACTTTATATTGGGAAGGCTGTGGCTTGGTGACCTAGAAAAAAGGCCACATGGTCACAAGGTCATGCCTGTGTGAATAATCCTGACTTTCTGCTCTATGAATTAGTGATCCAATGACTAGGTTGAAAGGTCACCAGGTCGCAAAGTCACGATTGCATGGTTAGTCAGGATTTTGCGACCCTACGACTTTGCGACTCAACGACCATGTCGTGAGGTCGCAAGGTTGCATTAGGGATTATTCTGAGGAAAACTAGGAGATGACGACCCATGGGGAAGATGTGGAAAGAAAGGTAGAAAACTCAAAGGAAGAGAGTAAACCGGAGTTGGAAGGCTCACAAGAATGCTAGGGAGGGGTGCCTATAGTGGCTTGAGGATACAAGGGGGGTTCAAGATGGGTCTAAGTAGGATGGGATTAGAAAGGGGAAGGGGAACCCTAGCTGGAGTGACAGTGAGGGTTGGGGTTGAAATTGAGTGGAACCTAGGAAAATTAATAGCCTAGGTTTGGGAAAGGTAAGGCAATAACCAATGAAAAATGAAACAACACGAGGTTTTAGAAACTTACCGGGGAAAAATCGCACTCTGATTGGCTCGTCAGGCGTCTCGTTTGCTCTGTCACGCAGGTCAAATTTGACCTAGGCGACTCGTCTATTTATAAAGGGGTAACATGTGTGGTCATTAATGGAGTTCATAAAGTCGCAAATTAGGCTTAGTCAAGCGTGGGTGCGACCTTGCGACCTAGAGGTCGCAAGGTCGCATAGTTGCAAATATGGAATTTGAATCGGTATTGCGACCTTGCGACCTGACTACCTGGAGGTCGCTAGGTCACAAGGTCGCGTGGTCGTAGATTCATAAAATTTGAAAGGGGAGTGACTTTGCGACTTAGCGACCAAATTAGAAAAATCAGAGTTATCAATTGGTTTTGAAAATACCTGATGGAGGTGGAATTTCTTATGAAAAGTGATCAGGGGCTTTGAAATTTCAAACAGGTGCGAAATTTCGGAGGGTCTTGTAGCGGCTACAACAAATGGTGATTCACTGGTAGAACCCAGAATCTATGCCTGTGCTTAATATTGAGGGGCGCGAGGGGGCTTAGCAGGCTATTCCTTCCACTTCTGTGGGTCCCACTATCCTCATATTTGGCCTTTGTGTGTTCACTTCACTCATTTGCATTGCGCGGAATGTTGTTCACTATGCTTTTATTGCTGGACACCGGACAGGAGAGATCAGAGTAACCTCATGGACAAAAAGGGATTCAGTATAGTTATTTGGTCCCCTTGTGTTGCTTCGCTGCTAGCAAGCTTGATAGGCCCCGACGGAGTCACTGCCTAGGAGTCACAGACATTGCTCCGTTGCCAGTGAGACTGGTCAGTACCCTGGCGGAGTAGTCACATTACCTCTCTTCATAGGAAGCCTTAATCAATCCTTTACCCTTTATTTCATGTGCTAATAGAACTTATTTGTATGTACTCAAGGCACTTATTTGTATGTGCTTAATGCACTTATTTTTTTGTGGCAAGTACTACCTCAGAGGATGAGGGATCCTAACTTATGTTACTTACAAGAGAGTTTTCTCCTGGTCTTTCATTTGGGGACGTTTGGGTTTTCCCGAATTCCCTTCTGTCGTCTGAGGTTGGCCCTTTTCCCCTTCCATCCAGTGACCTGTTTCACCATTAATTTTTTCTTTAAAAACATTTTTCGAGTTGGTGTGTCAAGTGAGCTACTTGCATTTGGGTCTCGTGACTTGGTCGTGTTTCCCCAAGAGGTGGCTATCATAGAAAAACTTGGGCCATTTTGTGTTTCAGGGCCAATTCTTAACAAGTGGAGATTCTGGTACAACTTTCCCTTTAAGTAGCTGCTATGTTGATCCTTCAACTTGAGGCACTTGGGGAATGAAATTCTGGGAAATTGGTCAAGGCAAGCCATTTATTACAACAACACAAAAACAAAAGAAAATGAGAGCAGTAAAGCAAAGGAAACAAAGCTATGGTATAGAGCGTGAGGATAGCTCAGGGGCCATCAGGTGAAATAATGCTTGAGTTTATGTCCATTTACCAGGAGGACCTCGATCCTCCCTTCTAAGGTTTGGATTCTATATGTGTACAGACCGACCTTCTCTTTGATTTGGAACGGGCCTGTCCACAGGGCTTGAAGTTTGGTATGTTTTCCTCTGTCTTCGTGAGCCTTTTCCCATTTGAGGACAAGGTCGCCAACTTCGAAGACCTTGTTCCCGATGGATTTCTTATCAAACCATAATTTTATTCGGCTTTGGTGGATGGAAAATTTTTCCCTGCCTTTCAGCCTTTCCCCCAGTTTCAGCAAGGTGTCTTACAGGCTTGCAAGGAAGGGCATGGGGTACCATGTGTTTCCTGGGATAACTAAAGGGTTGGGAGAGAAAGGTTAGGGGGAAGTATTGCTTCTTTCCCATAGACTATAAAAAATGGGGAGGTTCCTAGGGAAGGTTCAGGTGTGACCCGATCAGCCCAGAGGGAATTATTGAGGACGTTGTGCCAGTTCCGATGTTGGGATAGCAGGGTATTTTTTATGATCCGAATAAGGTTTTTGTTGGTTGGCTCGGCTAACTCGTTCCCTTTGCGTTAGTAGTTGGAGAAATGTTTGAGTACTATATCATTTTCCAAAGCAAATTCATATAGTTTAAATGATGAAAAATAAGTAGCATTATAAAAACAAGGGAGGTTGGAATGCCGAACTTGGTCATGATGTACTGAGTGATGAAAGCTATTATCGCTTGGTCATTGATCTGGCGTAACAATATTGCTTCAACCCACCTTGTGAAATATTCTATGGTAGTGAGGATACATCGGTGCTTCCTGGAGGAGTGTGGCAGTATTTCCTCGATCACGTCCAATCCCCACTACTGGAATGGTTCTTCCACCATGACAGCTTGTAACGAGGAAAAAGGTCTGGATTCTCTGCTGGAAAATTTCTGACGAGAGGAGAACTTTTGAACATAAGTGTGTGCATCCTTAAATAGATTGGGCTAATAAAAATAGGCTCACATAAACTTGTGGGCTCTGGCATCTCCCGTGTAGTGTCCACTAGCCGGGCCATCATGTAGTTCCTACAGGACCTATTGGGTCTCATTGTGCTCTAAGCAGCGCAGCAAGACACCGATGTGATGCTTACGGAACAATTTTCCTTGTACCATTTGATAGGATGCAGCCTTCAGCCTTATTGCTCATTTATGCTGGGCTGTTACGGTGGCGTCCATGAAACCGTGGCCAAGATACTGTAGGAGATCTATGTACCATGATGGGGATTTTTGTTGAGGTGTGTTGTCAGCTTGGTACATCTCTATTTCATGATCCCGACACTCCTCATCATTGCTCTGTGGGTCCGCAGCTTCAGTAGCCATGCGGCATAACCCTTTCCCCTTAACCATCTGTGCAGGCTTGAAGTCCAAATCATACTCTTGAAGACATACCATCCAGTTGCCTCGTCTCTCACGCAGCTCCTGCTGCATGAAAAGTGAGCGTACTCCTAGGTGAGGTATGAACACCGTGACACGGTTTTTCAAAATGTATGGCTTGAAATGTTTAACAGCCTTATATACCACATAAAATTGTTTTTCAATATTCAAATAGTTCAACTCGACACCTTGCAACCCCGCGCTCATGAAAGATATGGGTCGTTCATCGTTACTGCCATCTTTCTGGGTGAGGACAACTGCAAGCAATGAATCCAAGGAAAAAGTATACAAGATAAAGCCTTTGCTGAAATTTGGGCTATGTAGGGTAGGTGCTTCCGCAATGGCCTTCTTGATATTGTCAAACAATTCTTTCTCGAGTAGATTCCATTTAAAATTTGTGTTCTTCTTGATCATTCCTTGCAAAAGTTTCACGATTTGTGTGAAGTCTGATATGAATTTTCGGAGGAAGTTCATTTTTACAAGACATGACTGCCTGGCATTTTTCCTGCTTGGGGGATAAATTTGGGCGATGGATTTTGCACGGTCTAGGTCTACTACTATGTTGTCTCGGGTTAGAATGTGGCCCAAAAAATTCCCTTCCAAGACTGCAAAGATGCTTTTCTTGGGGTTTAGTGAGATTCTGTATTTTCCGCACCTTTCAAAGATCTGTTTGAGTTGGTGCAAGTGGTCATATCTTCGCTTGGGGAACACAGTGACGTCATCAAGGTAGACCACCACACTTTGTCCCATTATCCCTTGGAAGGTGATGTCCATGACCCTTTGGAAGGTCGCCCCAGCATTAATCAGGCCAAAGGGCATGCGCCTAAATGCGAACGTACCCCACTTGGTCCTGAACATTGTCTTCAAATGATCAGGTTCCGCTACCAATACTTGGTTGTATCCTGAGAAACCATCCAACAATGAGAACATTTCTAACCCAGATAATATTTTAAGAATCTTCTCCATGGAGGGCACTGGGTAGTTATCCTTGTCTGACGATTGGTTTAAATTTCAGAAGTCCACACATAAGCGAATTTCACCAGAATTTTTGCGGACTTGGACCAAATTTGAATGTCAGACTTTGAAAATGATGTGGGCGTCTAGGATTTTCTTAAGTTCCTTTTGGATCATTGGTTCCAAAGTCGGATGTACCTTCCTTAGCTTTTATTGGAAAGGCTTGATGCCTTCCTTCATTGGTATCACATGTTGGATGATTCATGTGTCATAAGTTCATAATTCATCGTATGTCAAGGCAAAAATATCTCGGTACTTCTTAAATAATTCGATAAAGGATTGTCGCTCCTGGGAGGTGCATTTGGTACCGAGATTGACAATTTTCGGGTCTGCTTCTGTCCTGAGGTTCACTTGCTGGTGCAATAAGGTAGAACTTTGCGCCTTTGTCTTGGGAGGCCCCCGAAATTGGTTTTGTAGGTCAAATGACTTCTCGAGGGACACGACCCCTTTGGGCATGGGATTCCCCTTATGTTCTTCCCTATACTTTTGCAAAGCCATATCATGCTCCTCCTCCTCAATCACCGCATATTTGAACACATCTATGTTTAGCATGAAATATAACACCTATTGATCATCATTAAAAATGTGGAAATTAGTTGCAGTATTCGGTACTGCAGGTTTATAAACAATTTCAATAGAAAAACCATCCCTTAATGGGTTAAACCTAGCAGTAGCATTTTCTAACATATCGGTTGCCGCATTATGCATTCTAAGCACTGACTTAATACCAAAAGCATTGAAAGCAGAAATCAAACGCCATACCTCTTGTTGATATCCTTTCAAATGGGGAGATAGGCAGTGAATAGTGTTGTGTACCTGCCGGGTGATTATTTCTGAGTCACCCATTACCTTCAAGCAACCAACTTTGAGGTTGATTGCTTTCTTGAGGCCCAAGATCAGTGCTTCGTACTCGACCGTATTATTGGTGAACTGTAATTATAACTGGAAAGAGATTAGGAACTTGTTCTTTTGGGGATCTATCAAGATACAGCTGGCACCGACCCGTCATGGGTCTTGGAACCGTCGTAGTATAGGGTCCAGATTTTGATTTCAGAAGTTTTTAAATCGCATGTGTGCACAGAAGGGATACTAGGAGCAGAGACATCGGTTGGAACTCCTCGTGCGGAACTGTGAAACACAACACACGGGAGTAGTTATAACTGGGTGTCTTGGGAGACTGGGGACCGAGTGGCTTGGTAGCACCCAGAAGTAGCCTCTAAGAAGCATATTCTAAGATCTTCTTGTACAAATCTGATGGGTTCGTTGGTTTCTTCAAGGTTGGTCACCATATGCTTCATGTAAGGTTCGCTCTCGTCCCAGATCTGATTATTCCTACTCTTGTATGGGAGCCACAAATGGGACTAGTCAATGGTGAAGTATCCTTGTAGTTTGGTTGACGAATCCCAGCTTAATAGCAGAATGTAGGCCTCCGGGATATCCACGACAACTATATTAATGCACTGATGGACCTAGGAGTCTGAAGAGAGACGTATCATGATGTTATTCAATTCGCCCATGGCAGGGACCTAGGACCTATCAAGCTGAATGATCTTGGCATCATTTTTCTCGAGGGGAATGTTCAATTTCTTACATACAGACAGGGGCATGACATTGGTAGACGCAGTAGAATCGACGAGGAAATTGTGGACGTTGAAATTTAAGATCTCAAAAGACAAGAGAAATGGGGGTGTGGACCCTTGGGAGTTTGGATTGATGGCATTGACGATGGACTAGAGGTTCATCGAGGCTTGGGAGGGTGTGGAGCTTACGGCCTTGGCCGTTGAGGTGGCCCTATTTTTCGATGATGGGCTAGCGAATTCTTTGAGAATCAGGTCACGTTGGTTGGCTATTTGGGCGTCTTCTTCATGTCTTTGATGATGTTATTCCCAGATTCTGGTTGCGAGAGTGTCTCAAAAAATGTACTAGGTGAACTTGACGACGACCTTGCCTTGGGGGTGCCTCGGGCAGCGATGGAGCTATATTTTTCAGTGGTCGTGGTTGCGGTCTGGTTTTCCCTGTTTAGTGGCAGGATTTTCCTCAAGAAGGCTTTCTTCTTTTCCTCGAAAGAGTGATCAGCAACTGGGCCTTTGCTCCTTAGGCTATAATTTCAGGGAGGTTTGGATTGGGGATCATCGTCTAGGTTTATCTCTGTAACAGGAGGAGGCCCTTCTTCGCAGATTACTTCAAAGGCGAGGACTGTTGATCCCAGATCTTCATCCGGGGGAGAGACTTATTCGTCGCATGAGTCGGCTTCCTCTTCCAAATCTCCTACCGTCTGGTCTTCTAGGAGCTTATTTACCATAGCATTCATGTTATTAATCCATTAAGAGCAAGTCCTTTCAGAGTGGGAAGCTTGTTGAAAAGAGTATAATTTATCTTTGCCAATCTCCTCTACGTTGAAGTTCGCATTGGGGTTCGATGGAGGGTGATTAGGCGTGATGTTGTTTTTCATAAAGAAAGGCTTTTTATTTTTTCTACTTGAGGTGAATTCAGTGTTCATTCTCTTCAAATCAGAGACCTCATTCATTAATAGATTTAGGGTTTCACAATGTTCTCAAAATCGAAAGGATCCTTATCCTTGTCCCCGGATTTATGGTTGAGGGTTGTGTCCTCTTCCCGGCCGATTTTTGGTCATCTTGGTTATCATGGTCTATGGCCCTTAAGGAAAGCATGTCTTTCTCAAAGGTGAGGGAAGTGGTGAAATTTTCTGCTAGGGTATCTCTAGCCTCGCGTTTAATGAACACAACGATGTCCCGAGGCAGGGCTCTTGTGTAGTAATCTATGGTGATTGAATCATCAAGGGCCATGTTCAGGGGAAATTTGTTCAAGATGGTTGCAAAACGCTGGTTGAAATCCTTAACCTTCTCCTTCTTCTGGCACTTCAAGGTACTCAACTCCGTGAGAAGAATTGAAGGGGTCTTGTCCTCTGAAATTTTTTTAAGGAAGGTGTAGCGCAATTTCTCCCAGGTTGAAATGGAAGTGACAGGAAATTAAAAATATCAAGTAGCAGCTTTGTTTTCTAAGGTGTGTGGGAAGAGTCAGCATGCTATGTCGTTGAACTATACCGTCATCATTTGCAAGGCTAGGTAGAAATTACTAATGTGGTCTTCGACCAGCGTCCCCTTTTCAGGATCGAACTTAGGGAGATGCTTCTCCAAGTGTCGAGGCATGTCGTGAAGAAGACCACGGAGGCCTAGAGGAGACTGTGCCATCCAGGCTAGGGGCTGAACCCACTTGGCCCTATGATGGGGTGGGATGAAAACATGCCCAATCTCATTTTCGGACTCGCTTCTGGCGCCAGACCTGGAAGCTTCACCTTCATGTTGAGAGTGCATGTCTTGGTTTCGTTAACTCTAATATCTTTGAGGTTTCTATAATTCCTCATGTTCTTGAAACCACCGAAGTTGTAGTTGAAAAGGAAGGGCTATCTGTTTCCATTTTGGTGGTGGTGATGAGTATAGTCTGTGTTTCGACTGTGCCCCCGACCTATATTTCCTCGACCTCTTCCAGCCCCTCCCCTAGGTGAATCGTTCACTTGGGTGTTTTCATTCAAAGGTTGATCAGGTTGGGGGTCAGTGTTTAGTTGTGGTTCGGTAACTTCAGGGCCACCTCCATCGACCCCTCGGGAGATTTTAGGAGGTTCGGCTTATAGTCATTTGACTACATATGCATAATCTTCGAGCATTAGGCTTATAAGTTGATGCATGAAGTTGACTAGGACACCCTGGTGAGTATGATGCATCCTGGGAGTTCGCGGATTGGTCAAGGAACTGGTGGTGTGGAGGTTTTTCAGACCTATAACGAGATCGTGGGCGAGTGGGCACAAGGCCCTTAGTTGGTCCGATGTGACCTCATAGAAAGGTGGGTCTTTCTCAGGGGTATTATCAAGAGGTCGAGGACCAATTGTTTCAAATCATATTTCTCCCTGCGGAGTGTGCACAAGGATATTACTTGCGTGGTGAGAGCTTGCCATTCATGTCCTCTTTCTAGCACCAAATTTGTTGATGGGGAAAATTACTTTCTAACAATAAGGGCATCTCCCTGGTATAAAGTCCCAACTAGACTCTAGACCGTTTGTGATAGGGATACCGTCCAGGGTGTAGGTTCGGCTACCGTTGAATTGGTGAAATATATTCCTTTCTCGGATGGAGGTGTATTTCGAGAACAAGAGGATGCATGGCTACTTGAATGATATGAAATGAATGGTCGATGAGTTCTCCTAAAAATGAAACATTATAAATAGCAAAGTGAGATTTAAAGCATGCAGCCAAAGGAAGTATTGTTAGAAACAAATCATTAAGGTCATGTGCATAGAGAGGCAATACCAAAAACTAAGTTATTAACATGTCCCTATGCTAAGCATCCACACATCATTAATACATCCAAAGAGCTTAAACATATAAATGATGAATGAAAAGAAATGCAAATTAATCAATCACAAATGATAGCAAGTATATGAAGACATAATATTCATAATGTTAACACACATGAGTTTCCATTAGATCCAATAGTGGAGTCAAAACATTAGTTTGTATTCATTCCTAGAATCATGCATTCAATGTTGTACAATTATCTCTCCTCTCTGTGGAGTCCAAAAAATGTCCTTACATTATCTCTCGAGGGAGTACATATAGAACCAAAAATGAAATTTGGGTTACCCTGCCCTTTTAGCTTCCCGACTGTTGGCATGGTCTGTGACCTGGAAATATTTTCAACTTGCGACCTGTGACTAGGTACCATTTGGGACCTCTGACCTGCTTGTGCCTGCTACCTACAAAATCAGTCTTTTTCAAGGGAACATTTTTGTGATGGAAAGGTCCAGGGTCTCTACCTGTTGTTGCTGATTGAGATAGGTCTACCAAGCTAGGTAGTCGGCAGCTACTGGAGTAATTTGAGGCATGTCTTCTCCCAGCCTATGAAAGCACTCTAGAGAGTCCTTCTTTGGCAGGGTGTCGGGAGCCGATGGGTACCTTTCAGACTATTCAAGTATGATGTCCAGTGTTGTGGAGGCTTCCATTAGCTGTGCAACGCTTTTCCTAGTTTATGCCTAGGACCCTAGAAAAGGAGCGACTTTCTGTTTTATGGTTAAAATATTCTCATATACCTACTTCATGGAATTCTCTAAGGTATCCAATTCTCCCTGAATGGAGGTCTGTATCTTGCTGGACTGAGTGATCGTGAGTTTGAGCCTTTTATTTTTAGCTTCCAGGGCTTTCTTTTCTGTCTCTGCTTGAGTTTCCCTTTACTCAGATGCTCGGAGTCTGCTCTGCAAAAACAAGATCTATTTGCTCATCCTGCTGACATTTTCTTCTTTGACAACTACAAAGGTGGTTCTGGTTGATGCTATCATTATGGGGTTAGTCCTAGTGTCCAGGACTATGTCCTTTTCTATGGTCACTGCGAGGGGCTCGATTGGATTCTGTGCAAGGCATTTTCTCCTTTCCTACCTAATTTTATGAGTGTATTGGTCGTAATATAATATTTTCAAATCCAGTACATCATCCTCATGCTCCTACGGGATGCCGAGTTCTGAGAGCGGGAGGTGTCCCCCTGGCATGGGAGTTGCTGGTGGTATCTCAATATGTGGCAGGTCTGCTTACCTCCTAGACTTCAAGGGTTGTGACTTGCTTCCCTCTGTCTCCTTGGATGCATTTTCCCGTAACTTTTGAGCTTCTTCCTCCTTTATCCTCTTTTCAGCTTCTTCTTCCTTTCTCTTCTTTTCAGCTTCTTTTTTATCCTTCTCCTGCTTCAACCTATGCTCAACCTCCCTTTCTGTCATTCTTCTTCTTCCTTTTTCTTATGGGCCTCTTATTCTTGTTTCTTCTTACGTTCCTCTTTCTACCACTTCTTCTGTTGTTCTTCGGCCTATTTCCTCTATTGTTCTTCTTCTCGTTATTGTGCCAGGGAATCTTGGGATTTTTTGAGCTCTTCCTCTCTTAGCTTCTTCTCAGCCTCTTTCTGTGCTTTGGCCTCTTTACCCCTTTCTTCCTGTTGTTCCTTAAGAGGATTAATGCTTGTAGTATTCTTCATCCTTTTGGATTGGGAAGACGACGCTACTCCCACTGGGTTCTTCCGCTTCAAAGCGTCTTCTGTCTCTTCTACAGTTTGGTCGTCCTGACTCCCTTGATCTCCATCCAATTTGGCTTTTCCTTCGGGAGCTACTTCTCTATCTGCATTGTACTAGTTTTTAACCTGCTCTTCCACAGGGCACTCTATTTTTTGGTCATTCCAGTTGAATTTTTCCCACTTACAGTTCTCGGGGACGATCCTTTTAGGATCACAAGACCTATCGGTGAAGGTTACGAAGTGAAATCCTTTTATGTCTTCCGCCTCCACTTCTACTTCTTTGAAGTCCTTGACAGTATAGGCACCAATAGTAAGCGGGATGGTATGCCATGGTTTCTTCTTGCCCTTCCTGAGGGTCTTTGAGAACCTGCTCGTCATTTGATAGCACACCTCTTGTATTAGAATTTTTCTAGTGATGAACTTCGGTAGTGCATGAGGTAACTTGAAGGATCTGAAGACCCTGAAAAAAGTGCTTTCTGGGATGGGGAACTAGTTGGCTACCTTGGTTACTGACTCCATGGCCCTATTGGACATGAGGGGAGGATCTTATTTTAAAATATGTCGGTAGAGCACAGGGATGAACTTGTCTGTGATAGACTCAATATCTTGCTTGTACCTAGTAGCCCAGAACACATTCAAATCTTTACAGGTAGGCCCACTGTGTTTCACATCCCACTTGTGTGGCCAATCCTCAAAATTGTACCATGCGCACACTGCGTCTAAGAGGTAGGAATCCATGTAAAATTCTGATGCACATCCCTCTTCTGGTACCTGGGCTACTAATATGTTCACTCTGAGAGTCGATACTACTAGATGTGCCCAGTTGAACCGAGTGTCATAGGAGTTGATCGCATACATGAGTGGGACTCATACTCCATTGAAAGTAGTGGCATCCTTCCTGCCATACAATCTACACATCATAGCTGCCACAAGCCTGTAAGCCTTCCTAAGGACATCAATTTTGTATTCCTAGTCCTTCTTCCCTTTAAACTTCTCAGGGTCCTCCCACCAGCCCTTCAAGGTATCTTGTTTTGGTACGTCGTGTTTGGCGACCCACTGGGAATTGAAAGATTCTTCCCTAGCAGGGAGTGCATAATATAACTCTGCATCCTTTCCAATTAGATTGGAAAAAGGCTTCCCTGCGTGATCACGGATGACCCAGAACTGTGAATCGACCTTCTGGAGGATCCATTTGACTACTTCCGCGAATGGGAAGATTGGTGGGTAGGCGCCCACATACTTAAGCTTAGACCTCTTAACTTGAATGTATACCTGTTGGTCCGCAAGGTCCTCCAGGTATTCTTGCTTTGTGAATTCCTAGTAGACTTGATACCATGTCATCGTGTCACCTTTCCCAAAGACACAGGCGGTGTCTCCATAGATGGGGAGAAACGAAGGAGGCATGTCTCCTTCTGATAGCTCTATCTATGGGATTTTATTTCTCCTCCGAACTACTAGAGGCCCCATGTCACTTGAGGCCAAAGAGATGGAGAGACTCTCGAGCTCAAATTTGATATCCCCTAGCATATTTAGAAAATAGTCCCACGATAAGACGGATGGAATGAAAGTGAAAATAAAGGAACTAACTGGACCCACAAAGGTTTTGGCCACTCATGCTAGGTTGTTACGACCTATTCTGGTCGCTACAGTTTATATTGGGAAGGTTGTGACTTAGCGACCTAGCAACAAGGTCACATGGTGGTAAGGGCGTGCCTATGTGAATAATCATAACTTTGCGACTCTGCGACTTAGCGATCCAGCGAAGAGTTCGCAAGGTCGCAAAGTCGCGATTACGTGGTCAGTCAAGAGTTTACGACCCTACGAATTTACAACTCAGTGACCAGGTCGCGAGGTTTCGAGGTTGCAAGGTCGCGAGGTCGCAAGGTCGGAAGCTCGCATTAGGGATTTTTCTGAGGAAAACTAGGCGATCACGACCCATGGGGAAGATGTGGAAAGCAAGGGAGAAAACTCTAAGGAAGAGAATAAACTAGAGTTGGAAGGCTCACAGGAAGGCCAGGGAGGGGTGCCTATAGCGGCTTGAGGAGACAGGAGGGGTTCAAGATGGGTTTAGGCAGGATGGGATTAGAAAGAGGAAGGGGAACCCTAGCTGGAGTGACAGTGAGGGTTGGGGTTGCAATTGAGTGGAACCTAGGAGAATTAATAGCCTAGGCCTTGGGCAGGTAAGGAAATAGCCAATAAAAAAGTAAACATCAGGAGGTTTCGATAACTTACTCAGGAAAAATTGCACTCTGATTGGCTCGTCAGGTGTCTCTTTCACTCAGTCGTGAAAATCAAATGCGATCTACACAACCATTCTATTTATAAAGGGGTCGCACGTGTGGTCATTAATGGAGGTCACAAAGTCACAAATTAGGTTTATTCAGGCATGGGTGTGACCTTGGGTCCTTGCGACTTTGCGACATGGAAGTCGCTAGGTCGCAAGGTCGCATAGTCGCAAATATGGAATTTGAATCAGTCTTGTGACCTTGCAACCTAATGACCTCGAGGTCGCTGAGTCACAAGGTCGCGTGGTCACAGATTCATAAAATTTGAAAGGGGAGTGACTTTGCGACTTATCTACCAACTTAGAAAAGTTGGAGTTATCAATTGGTTTTGAAAATAACAGCTGGAGGTGGACTTTCTTAAGGTTCATGGATGAGGCTAAAACAGACTCGCCTTTATCAAAAGCGATCAGGGGCTCTGAAATTTCAAACAGGTGCTAAATTTTAGAGGGTGTTGTAGCGGCTACAACAGGGTTGCAGATTTCATTTGAATTAAGTGGTTTGCAAGTTAAGCGGAGGAGGGGGCCAGCCCCCTCACAACAAGACCACAGAGCTACAACTAGGAGAAAAGTGCTCCACTAAGCACGAGATTAATGTTTAAAGTGTGGATTGATTAACATAAATCCAATGTATTAGTACTTATCTGAATGTTAAGTTGGGTTTTGATAAAATGGGCATAGCGCATTTAACACAGTCTTATCTTCTAATTAATCTCGTTTAATATGGTGGCATAGCTTCCAAAGTCCACCATTTACAGGACTCCAAAATTAGCTACATTAACTGTTGATCTCTTCAGTTTTGGAGGAGATTCCTAGGGAAAATTTGCATGAAGAATAACTGGAGCAATGGTCAACCATTTTTGGCTTAGAAAGAATTTTTCCTAGCATATTTGAATGTTTCAAGCATGTTGGAGCTGGTTTGAGGAGTAGTAGAGGATTGTAAACATCATTTTTTTCCATTTTGAGCTAATACAGAGGCCTAAGCCATGGAAGTTGGACCAATAATATGTAGCCCAGGAGGGGTGAACTCTTTCATCAAAACATTGTGTTAATGGATTATTTTGATGGTTTGATGTACATTTTATTATTTTTTGTTAAAATTTATGTTTTAATGTTATTATGCTCATGAATTTAATATAAAACTCAATACATTTACCTATTTAACACTCACAAACACGTCAAGAAACCTATGCACATTAAGCGAAAGATCAACAACTTATTTATAATTCTGAAGATGAAATTAGCACAACAAAAATAACATTCAAATTCAGATCACCTACCCTTTTGATACAACCCCCTCTGGGAAAACTTTGAAGAAGTTAGAACGTTGATTACAATAGTCTAGAAGCAATGTATAAATGGTTCTCCAAGCTTTTTTTGGGAAACAAAGCTAAAAAATGTTTTAAAAAAAAATTAAAACTCTGGGCCATATTGTATTATAAAGAGCCTTTCCAAAAAAAAATTGACTTTCAAAGAGAGATAGAAAAAGTGCATACGAACATTGAGGAAGGAGAAGTGAAAAAAGGGAATCAATATAAAGAGAAAAAATTGCATTGGTAAATATATTTAAATGACATAAACAAGGAAGAGACTTGGAGGCTAAAATCAAGAAACTTATGGATTCAAGTAGGGGACCAGAATACAACCTTTTTTCATAATACCACCATAGCGAGAAAAATTAAAAGCATTTCAAAATCTTATTTTCAGCTAATTCAACAAACCCAAATTATGAATAATTCATAAGATATATCCCCAACATGATCTCGACAGAAACAAATGAAAAAATCATTAAAGATGTGGAAGAGTATGGATTCAGTCAGCGATATGGAATCTACAACCAAACAAAGCTTCAGGCCATGATGGTTTTTCCATTGCATTCTATTGTTCTTTTTTATTGCTCATAAAAAAGGAACTTCTCAAGATGATTAGATGGGTCTTTAAGAAAAAATAGGTGGATTCACAAATTCCACTTGTTATCACTCCACCAGATCTCCGAGGCTGAGGAAGAGATCAGCAAAGGTAACCACATACCAACATTTTTCCAAGTAGCTAGCCCTGCTAGGCAGGAGAAGGCTATCTCCACGATATCACAACCAAGATGACTAGATCAATGATATTTTAGGCTAGGTATAGTAGCACTAGGGTTTTGATTGATTGATTTTGGGTGTTGGATGGTGAATAGGTCAGGGAAGAACTAGGTCAGGGAAAAAAAGGATCAGAATTGAAAAGATCTGATGGAGTAGGGTAGGTAAGAAATTTAACACATTAAAGTGTCTTTATGGAGTGATTTAGACTGCTATGGTTTCAAAAAAGAGCATGGAAAACATGAACTATTTTCAATTAGAAGAACGTGAACATGAAACTATAATAATTCCTCCAAAACAAAGCATCAACTAATGAATTATGTCTACCTGACTTAGGAATAAATTACATTCAGATATGGCATGAATATGGAAATCATAATACATTAAAACATTTTCAAACATAATAGGAAACAATGTTAAAACACATTACCACAAGAAACCCACCAAAATAGTTGCAACTCTGTCTATTAGTTCCTGCCAAAAATTCTGAGTACACTAGTGTTCAATGATCAATTACACATCATCCAAACATTCAAATGAAAAATTAAATGAAAGATATAGAACAACACGGACCTATCCCACTCTCAGGGGTCAAATCCATGACTTATGGAGCTAATCCCTAAAGTCCTCAACTAGAATCCTAATGACTAGGGAGGTCAACAAACTCATCCCTATCTTTGATGAAATTGATTCACTTGACCCAAAATTACATATTTACCTGATGTAAATACCTATAGTAACTATACATGACATAATTACATTTACCTTTTACAATTACATCAGTAAATCTCCTTGGAATCCATCAATAAACTACTAAAAAGTGAAAATTCTGAAGAAATCAGTCAACTATAAAAAGCGCATCGTGCTTGAGAAAAGTGCAGCGTGCCCGGTAAAAAGCGCAGCGTGGGCCTTCAAATCCACTTTTGAGTGACTTCCTGAAGTCCAAATTGGTCCCAATATGTCTCATTGGAAATATCTTCCTGTCTAGTTTTCCAAAATGTCCTCCAGAACTGAAAAGGATGGAGTTAAGCCCCTGAAAAACCAATTTTCCCAAAACTGGTCAAAAAGTGTAGCGCCTGAAGGAAAATGCAGCATGAAGTTGTAGGTCAATTTTGGAGGCCTTCCTTAACTCCAAATTTAGCTCATGATAGCTCATGGGAAATATCTCTCTATCTATTTATCATTTGACTCATCAATAAATTCATTTGAACACTCAATGACAGAGAAAAATGCATTCTCCCAAGAGTACTCTAGAAGTACAGTAACTCTCCTGTAGCAACTATATTTTGGGAATTTCTCACAAATAATAACACTTGTGTATAAACTAAAGTATTTTTTTTTTCCTTGTTCTATTATGGACAAAAACCTCTTTCATTTCTGTCAAAATAATCTCCATTTGGTCAGAAACGCATTTTGAAGCAAAATTGTCCATGTGTGCATTGTAAACCATAGGCAGCCCACAACCTGGAAAGGTTGATTTCTTGGAATTTGGCATTGCTTGGAAAGTGGAGAGGACATAATATCATGTGTGTTGAGTTTTTCACATATTTAAATTTGGCCTCCCTTGTTGTAAGGCCTCTTATCTCCCTCCATATGTACTTTGCAAGGGGAAAACCCTAGTATTGAAAAAAATAGGGAAACGAAGAAATGGAGTAGGATGGAGGGGTTAGGAGAGGGAAATGGGGATGGTAAAAAATTATGGAAGTATGGAAGTTTGTAAGGAAGGTTTATTAAGTGGAATGGAAGGGAATTAGGGTAGGAGTAGACCTTGGGAATTTTATTATAGGTCTAGGTCTAAGAGGCTGCCAAAAATGTAGTATAGGGATAGTGGTGTGGTGTAAGGTCTAGGGTTTGGATGTAGATGCTTAGGGGGTTAAAGTGAGGGGGTGTGACAGCTTCAGGGAGTGTATGTGGATGTGGGGAAAGGGAAAATGACTATGGGAAGGTTTTATTTTACTTACAAATTCAAAGAGGTAGGGTGACCCACCTCGTGATTTTCTCTTTTCTTTTGGAACCTCGTAGCTTTGGAAATTTCAATTGCAACTTTAGGAACATGATGAAATTATTAAATATTAGAAATATAAATTACATTTGAAACCAAATTCATAGAACAAATTTACCTTTTACCACTCCTCCATTGTCATATTTTATGCATGGGTGACAGATTTGGTGACTAAAGCCCTAATGACTTAATGGAGACTCTGGACTCAATGAAACCATGATAAAGATGACTGTAACAATGATGAAAACTTTTGAATGATGGTACACTCATCTGAGAGGTGAAATAAACTAGCAATTAGTAAAACTTTGGAAGGAGTAAAAACAGACCTAAATCTACATCCAGTGACCAAATGTTTGCATGATGACCTAATGAAATGAAAAAAATTTGACTATGGGACCCTAAAAAAAGATGATAAGAGTCCATTTGATCACTAGTGACAGGATGCAAATACCTTATCCCTAAAGATATGAAACCTTCCTCCTTTCACCGCTTTCGTCCCATATCTCTTTGCAATTCCTCATACAAAATAATTTCCAAGATTCTAGCTAATCAAATTAAAACTCTTCTCCCCAACTTGATTTATAAAAATCAAGTAGACTTCATCCCCAACAAAAAAATTGTTGATAGTATAATTTTTGTTCAAGAATCTATCCACTCAAGCTTAGCCAGAAATGAGCAAGGCTTCATTTTGAAACTTGATATAGCTAATTTTCATAGAGTCAATCTCTCCTTTCTCACTGTTGTCCTACTAAAATTTGGCATCGCTCATGAATTCATAGATCTCATTAAAGCCTGCATTATAGGTCCCTTGATTTTCCCTCTTATCAATGGAAGTCCTAGCTGCTTTTTAAAAATCTTCAAAGGGTTAAGACAAGGTTTTCCTCTCTCTCCATTCCTATATATTATAATGGCATAATCTCTCAGTAGGAACTTGGAGCATTGTAGGCAAAATGGAACTATAACCAGCGTTTTCTTCATCAAAGGTGTCAAGAGTATAAATCACCCTTTTTTTTTATAATACCTTATTCTTAGGAGGTGCCTCACGTACAGTGGCAAGAAGGTTCAAAGGCATCCTGGACATTTTTTTGGAGGTCTCTGGATGTCTTCTAAAAAAATTAAAAAATAATATATATGGTTGGAATGTGCCTTCTAGAACTTTAGAATGCATATCACAAATATTGGGAGTCTCTTTCAAAGAAAATTGGGACCACTTCAAACATTTTGGATAGCCCATCACCAAAGAGGCTATGAAATAATATATATGACATAATTCTATAGAGAAAATGAAGAATAAAATCCATTGTTAGAGCATTCTCTGACTTCATCTTGTTGGGAGGATAAATTTCATCAAATATGTCTTAGCGGCTCTCCCTCTCTATGAATGTGTTATCTTTCAAGCCACTACTGGAATCCATAAACAAATCAAGCTCATCATCAGAAAAATATTATGACAGGGAGGTGAAACAGAAACAAAAAAAAATTAGTTTAGTAAATTGGAATCAAGTCACTGATCCTTTTGAAAAAGGAGGCATTTCCATCCACCTACTTGGGCTAATGAATATTTCCTTGGGAGCCAAAATCATTTGGATAGTTATTACTAGATATTCCACCTGGTGGAAGCAAGTTTTTGAGGAAAAATATTTAAATTTCTCTTGACAATCCCTCCGCACAGGAAAAATGTCCACCAGACCTTGTTCTCAAATTTTGAAATAAGTAAAAAAATATCTCCCTCTTTTCAAAGAAAACACTGCCAGAATTTTAGGAGGAGGAAAGGACATAAACATTTGGAGTGATAGCATCATGGGAAATCCTCCTCTCTCTGATCTCCATGGAATTGAACTTATTAAATCCTAGATGATAAATAAAAGAATTTTATATTTGGATCAAATCTCAAAATGGATTCTAAAAGACAAATCTTGGATATGTTGGCTCCCTCCAACCTTCTCCCCTAATATCAAGTCTTAATGGGACCTTCTCTTGTTTAACCTCAAAGGTTTTGTTCCTATAAGTCTCGACCAACATGATTCCTTCAAGTGGAACTCAACAAGAGGAGTTTTTAATGTAAAATTAGGGTATATGAAGCTTCAAGAAAACCAAAATCACCAAGATTGGTCCCTTTGGAAAGCATTTTGGAAAACTAAGAGTCTTCCAAAAATAAAAATCTTCATTTGGACTATGTGAAAATAAAATATTCTAATAGCAGAAAACATCAATAAAAAAGGAATATTCGACTCATCACGATGCTCCATGTGTCAAGAAGAAGAATAAACAATCCAACATTTATTTTTAGGATAAAAATTTGTTGAAAAATGTTGGTCCCTATTGGTCTGCCCAATCAAAGCTACCACTAACTTCAATATCACCATATATGAATTCTATTATAAATGGAAAGATATATATCCATACTCCTTAAAAAATAAGAGCATGATAAAGAGGTTCTAGAATAGCCTGCCTTCTTTTCTATGTTGGAAAATATGGCTTGCTAGAAACAATCAAATTTTTCAAAACATCAAACCAAAAGCCAAAAAAATTCTTCCCAAAACTTGGGGGCTTGCTTCTGAATTTATTTTCAAAAAAGGAGAAAAAAAATTGGATTACAGTCTCATCCAACATGAAGAAAAAATATTGATGAGTTTTGTATCTGATTGGCCTCAGATCATGAATATCCCTCTCAGAATTTCTCCCTTCAATTTCAAAGGTTGGAAAACCCGGCTGAAGGAAAAGGAATTTTTCATATGGCTAAATACTCTAAAGAGACCATGCTTATTTTTTAATGGTGCTTCAAAATCCAATTCATCAATTGATGGTGTTTGAGATTATGTAATAGATCAAGAGATGGAACATTTAAGTTACTTTGAATGGGGTCTGGGTAAAGCATCTAACAATAAATCTAATCCATGGATTTATTATGGGAACAAAAATTACAAATAGGAAAAATTATTACAATCTCATCATTATTGGGGATTCCTCAATCCTTATTCAAAAAATGGTGAGTTAAAAATCAAAAAATGCAGACCTTGGGAAAATTAGAACCAGAATAAAACATCAATTAAAGGATTTTGGGAATGTCATCTTCTTCCATGTTTTGAGAGAAAACAACAATGTGGTTGAAAAACACGCAAACAATTCTTGTCTTTGTCCTCAGGGAGAATTAAAAATTGACAATGAAGTTTCTAACCATGTTATCCCTTTATCCCCTCCCCTTATCCTATCCTCTATCCTTTCTCCTCGTGATGTGAGATATCTCATCTTGGATATCGTACCTCCCTCCTCATGTCAGCTTCAGAATCTCAAGGAAATATTTATCTACCAAATCTCCCTTCTCAAAGCTGATATGCTTCCCTCCTCGATCATATTTCTCTGCAATTTCTGATTCCCATACTATTCTTAATCATTCCTTTGAGGACTCTCAGACTCCTTGTTTGACCTCCCTCCCTTTTATTTCCTACCTCCCCTTTGCTTCCCTTGTGATTCACATTCCCTCATCCATGTGTTGCACTCTCCTCCTTTGTAGTGTATTTGTTGTGTTCTCCTCCTTCGTTGTGTACTCCTCTTTCATTGCATTCTCTCTTTTCCTTTGCTATGTCCTCTCATTGTCTTTTTTTCTCTCTCTCTACTTCTCAACTTTTCCTTTTTGTGCTCTTCCCGAATGGATCCTCTTGGTAATTCCTTGAAGACCCAATCATTACCTCACTGCAAGTCACACAAAGTGGAATTTGATCAGATCTGCTCCATGCACAACTAGTTGTGAAATCAGAGCAAATAAGAGGTGGCATTTATCCTACATCAGCTTAGTGAGCATCACAAATATTTTGAAAGTCTCAACAAAAAATGCGCTCATCTGGAGAACATTGTCAACTTTTTGTGAGACATTTTATCCAAAAATCCAAGTGAAATCTCTAACTCTCTGGATCAAGGTAGCAGGAATCAACAACAAGAGGAGAATATAGCCAATAAAGAATAATATAAATCTAGGAACATGGTGCACCGAGATCTTTTTTTCTTACATCCAAAATGATTTCTCTGACCTCAACATTAATATGATATTCATATTTATCCATGAGATGTAAATGTAATATGTTGCTACAGAAGTTTGCGTTGCGGAAAAATATACCCTAAGTTCTGGGTTTAGGGACCTAACAGAGCGGAAGGCATACAATCAGAAGAAGCATTCAAATTACAAGTCCTAATGCGTAAACTATAAAACTATGAATAGGTGACCTTACCCGTATTTCCTACGTTTGAGGTCGATCCTGCAGGGTGCATACCCTCTGCTACTCTTCGTGCTTCTAAACCTATAACTCGCTCAAGACAAAGCACATAGACTAGTTGTACAACATATATATCCTAAATTTCATTACGTTAGATCATATAAACTCATAAGAGATTCATGAAATAATTATTTCAAGATCATTAACATGTATATGAAACATATAAGAACATGACATCAGGAACAGGACATAGCTTCTTTTATTGATGTATGTAAAAATAAAGTGGTGATATCACCTTAAATAAGCCATGGCTCTAAGAAAATCGTCCTTCGGATCCATCCAGCCCAAGCCTCAAGAATCTTCTTCCATAAGAGGTGCACAAAGAATGTCACATAAGGAAGGTGATCATCACAATGAAACAAGGGTTTCCTGAACCTGGGAAGTGCAGGAGGCACAAGGATAATCAGACTTGATATGGGCTATAACAGGCTATAGTATCAATAGCATTCTCTCTCCCTCCTTAGGCCTTCCCAATGAGGTGTATTTATACTTCCTTCAATCAATTTTTTAGTTGGGAAACAGTTTGGCTACGGGCTGGTGTAGGTGGTTCTCGGGTAAAACCTGTAAACCCCACCCAATTAATAGGGAGATTATTATTTTTTAATATTATAAATTTTGTACGCAAGTCAGATATAACTGGACCTGTGCCTGCACGCAAAAAAGTCTGGGCAGAGTTGCGTATGGAATTCAAAATATTTTTTTTTAAGAAGTTGACCAAGTCTGAAAGGAAAAGGCTACCCAAGGCCAATGCATAAGTCGTCAGGTATATCAAGGTGATAAATGATGCTATAACATATGCCCCCTAATAAATGAGGTCAAAATGGGTACTTGATGGATGAAATTTATTATGTGCATAAGAATTAATGTTGCAAGGACTTGCAAGGACTTCATCGGATTTCAGCCTGCCAAAAACCAGTGAAAGAAATCAGAAAGAAAGCTCATGACTGAGGCAGGCATACCCATGATCAGTGAAAGAAAATCATGTTCGCATAACAAGTATGGAGTGGATCCAATATGTATACAAGTATAGAAAGCACTATAAAGTACATAGTGAGTCATCTGATCACTGCCCAAAAAGTAAATATCAAAATCATGTCCAAGTATCACATATAGAAAATTGATCAATGATGCTACAAAAATATATGATCATTGAAGTCACAACTGAATCTCCAAGTACCAAACCATAAGTGGTGGAAAAAATGGTACTGCACGCAACTCAAGTGCCAACATATAGAATGATGTTGTGATGAACCACAACATATAAGGGTGGATGGTGTCATTGGTAGAAAAATGAAGGAGCTATCAAAGTGAACCAAAACGTGTTGATGCAAACTTGAGGTTTTCGTCAATCACTATGGTACAATTCTACACAATGGGAATAAATGATCTAAAGTCGACAATGTGAGAAATTGTTTGATTACCAGTCATTGATGTATATCGTTAACAAACGCGAGACAACTCACCAATAATGATGATGAGAGTCAAGGTACCCCAATACAATCTAAAAAGTGTGAATGAATGAGTTGAAGTTGAACGCTTGAGAGAATCTACCAATCAAGAGACATTGATGTATTTTCACTGTCGATAATGAAGGAATCTGCCACTAATGACTGGAAACCCTAAGGTACTGAAAAAACGAATCTTGACCTTATTCCCAGATAAATGAGTTGGATTCGATGGGAAAATATCTGTTGGAGGGAAGGCATTAAGGCATCCCACATCAGTCCAGTGCGAGTGTAACCTGCAGGCCAAAATTTGGAAGGAATCAAACGAATAAAAGTGAAGTAACCAACTCAAAGCACGTTTCCAGCATGCAGAAAATGTAGCTAGGGCATGGCAGAAACCATCTGAACCAACCAATAATGAAAGCTGATAAAGAGGCAAGGAATTGACCGATAGGGTCAAATGGAAACCAAGGCACTACAAGAATCCAAGGTGTGATAATGAAATTTGAAGTCGAACACAAGGGAAACCACTCTGTCAAAGACCCATGGTGTTGATCAAATGTTGAGCACAAGGTCACCTATCAATTATGTAAATAGGACCACAGTGCGGCCCTAGGTTTACTCTTAGAGAAATTTGTCGAAGTCAATAGGAGACAAATCCACCAGCAAGAAGGCAATGGAGACCTTCTCAAACTAGCACGAGCAAAGGACCAAATAGATGATGTGATATAACATGACTCTGACAGAACGGGAATTTCCGACTGAAAAATGAGTCAAGAGACACCACAGAAAGGCCGACTCAGGTTTACTTCCCTTGAACAAAAGCACGACTCCTTTTGACTATGGCAGCATATGATAACTTTGTATAAGTTTGTCATGCAGGAGGCATGAATAAACCTCCATATGATTGGACGAGATAACCAACTGGGGGAGTACTGACTTGATAACAAGGTTATGGCTTCTCCTAAGTCAAACTAAACCCATCCCAAAATGGAGAAAAGACTTAGCTTTTTTGTGCTTTGTTCAAGGGCGACACAACTGACTCTTTAGGTTCCATCAAATGTGGAAGTAATGTCCCGATCCTGCTCTTTTTGGGATATTTAATCTTTTTTTGTCTTTTTCATATTGAAAGCCTAAAAAAAGAGTAAAATAATGCCTATAGTACAATGGATAGAATGAGTGTCGATAAACAGATGCACTAGTTCCTATGATAGGAACAATCCTATGCTCAATGCAAGCTAGCGAAACTGGTAAGTGACACTCAGAGGAATGTTCCATCCATGGGCAAAGGTGTCGAGTCGCATAACCTAATTGATTGCATGGTTGACTTTGATGAAAGACAAGGTCGAAAGATGGCTTATACATGAGTCCAAGTGAAACCGACTTAAAGGCCAAGATATACAAATGATCAATATGCAATGCAACAAAAAAACTTGACAACAAAATGGGACCCTCTAGGGTATAAAGCGAGAAAAGATAGCAAATAAGAAGAATAATGAAGCTTCAATGCATAATTCATGGTGGGACTAAAGAGGACTCTCGAGCTTACACAATTTTCAACATGGGCAACATATGCTAGAGAGGATCCAAATAAGAAGCCTATGTAAAGGATGGCTCTAACATAATATCATGATTTATAAGTTGCTGAGTGAAAATGGTTTAATAATCATAGCATGATGGGGTCAACCCTATGGAAAGATTTTAGTACATAAGCTAGTATGCATAAGTGCAATGGAAAGTGAATTCCCCTAACCTATACGCCATTTCTGAACAAAATACCTGCCATGACAAGTCAGCGGTCATGGAACCAAAGCATTAATGGAAACGTCTCAAAATCATCAAAATGGACATGAAAACAACCTATCCCAACACTTACAATCCAAAAGGTTCTAAAGTCGTGAACAAATTAAAAAATAAACACAAAAGTAATTTGCGAAAAAAAATGAATTTTGGGCATAAATAGGCCTTTTGGACTCACATTTTGTCATTTGTGCCTTGAATAAGTTGTGAAAGAGCTCTTGAGAAAAAAAATCCCCCACTTGGAAATGGAGAAATTGTCAACCGAATCAGCCCAAATATTCTAGGTCAGCTACTCAAACATCTTAGTCATTGATTTTATTGTCAATTCAAGCTATTTTTAGGAATTTAACCATAGAATTTATGTTTTTTTTCTGAAACCCTCTGCATATACGTGGGTTCATAATTTTGAACTCGCGTTTAGACATAATTGTGTCTGAAGCAACTCGCGTATGCGTGAAGCAAAATTTTACAATTAAATTCTAATGGATTTTTGATGAATTCATCCAGGATGACCATTAGCTGGAGAGAGAGGGAGCATAGCACTATTGATAATGAATTCATAGAATACCAATTATCCTTGGATATACTCTAGGGATGCAGATTGTTGAAGTTATTTAAATTTCCAAACATGAAAATGAACACGAGATTGCTCGAAATGCTTGTAATTTATTGGGACCCAGAGGAGGATTGTTTCATGGTCGATCAATTGACACTAAGGATCGAAATTTTGGACGCTTATTTCATAAGTGGACTCTCTCGAAGAGGGGAACCAGTAAATTTGCAAGGTAAGCCCACAAGAGGGCTAAATGTCGAAGATTATATTCGAGTGTACTATGTTGAGGATACTCAGAAGGTCGAGACACAGATCCTAGTTAGGGATGTGCAAGGGTTTCACATGAAAATACTTCTTTTCACAATTTTCAGAGTGGTTGGATCCGCTTCCTTGCACCAAGCTTCATGAGGAAACATGACTTTGGCAGTGGATTTCCTTACCACACTATATGATTGGTGCACAGCCTTATTGACAAAATTGAAGAAACAATTGACCTCGATCCAGAAGAATAAGACAAAAAAATTTGGTTATGGGACCATTTTATGTACATTCTTATTCGAGAGGATTCTAGGGCTTCTCCCCAAGATTATATCTACCATGAACAGCCCTTGAGATCCACAGATAGCTAGATGGGAAAATTTGATGAAGAGGCTAGGGGGTGGTAAGGTCCCTAGGACTTCCTGGGATGATGATTTCTTCCTTTGGTGGGAAGAACAAGTCATTGTGCTAGAGGGTTATCCCTATGTTGGCATGGATTTCAGGGGAGATACAGATTTTCCCCTTCTACTTGGTGCAACATGGGGGACGATTGGTAAGATCGCACAAAATTTTTTTATTATATGATTTTTTTGGTTTTCAATATATGAAAATGAAAAAACAATTGTGGATCATGTTACAGATATTGGACCAGTGAGACCCGAGGGCTTCCAGAGGCACAGGTGCTACGGAAGAGAAGTTGAGGATGCAAACCCATGGAGGGTACTCCATGCTATATAGAGAAAATTAGAGAGCTTGACTCGCCAAGTCCCTATGGCTGCTATAGAGGACCTTCCCGAGGCTATACAGAGACATGTGGTCGGAGTACCACACGATTCGGTGCGGTTGTTCCACCATGTGGAGAAAACTATATTATTCTTCAGTAACACCTACCTAGGGTAGGGCCCATAGGGATAGATTTTTATTATGATCAGATGACTGTAATATTTTCGATGATGAACATGATCGGGCATAAGCCCTAATTTTGTTGGACATGATTGTCAGATTTTTGTATATTTTGAACACAAATCTGATCTATATATATATACAATGATTTATATGATGTGACTGTCTCATATGTATAATGATGATTGATTTTTTTGATATTTAATGTATTGAATGATTAATATTCCAATCAATTTCTTGATTAGCTAATGAATCAGCAAATGAATTTTCTGAACGTGGAATGTGAATGAATGTAACATAATGAAATGAACGTTGCAACAAATGCACTCTCAGAAATAATCAATGTAAAAATGGGTCTCTAACATGATAGGTGTTGTTTAATTTTGAAACCAACAATTGTGAATCCAAGTACACTACTAACGAATCAATACCAAGAGACATTGCCTCCGAAAGTATATTGACCACAGTTTTATACTTTGCTACATTATTCAAAGCAGGACCAATGCATATGCCCATTGAGACTAGAAACTGACCAGATGGATAGTAAATTACCCAATTCGTAGAAGCTAGGGTCCGGGTATGCTCACTAGCACCATCGTCAAATCCAAAATGACTCATATCATCCATAAACACCTACCAAATCAGATAAAAAATCATCAAAGTCACACCAAAAATCGATAAACATATATGCACAAAAAATACAATATATACAGACAAAGAAAATACGATATAATAGCCTAGGCATAATACTTCTTCAAATAAAGCCCATTTCTGGGCTCTGCCAGCTCGTTTCCGTCGAAATAAACCAAATCATAAGCTCCCTTCTTCGGGACCTTTTTAACAATGAAAGGGCCATACCACATGGATTTGAATTTCCCTGCCCCCAAGGCATCCTTGTCCTGAGCGTAAACCAAAACAAGGTCACATTCAGAGAAAACCCTAGGTTTGACAACCTTATGATACTAAACCTTCACTCGTTTCTTATGAGCCTCATTCATTGTAGCTGCATCTCATCAAGATGTTCTAGATAAACAAGGTGTTCTACAAGACTTGAAGTGTCAGGAAGAATCTTGACAGCCAGCTTAAGGGAAGGAATCTCACACCCAACCAGAAAGATCTATTCCAGCCCATAAACCAATTGGAAAGGAGTGATCTCGGTTGCAGTATTAACAAACATCTGGTATGCCCAAAGTGCAGGATACAACATGACATGCCAATTGGACCTGGATTTATCGATTTTCCATTGAAGGATAACCTTTAAGGACTTGTTTATATCTTAAACCTTCCCATTGGCCTAAGGATAATATGGATATGAATTCTCCTACTGAAAACCAAACTTAAGAGCCAATTCAGCCATCATGTTGTTCTGAAAATGACTTCCATGGTTAGCAACAATCTCTTTGGGAATACCGAAGCGAGAAATGACTTGGTTGAAAAGAAATAGGGTTGTTGTATCACCATCATCTTTAAAAGTAGGCATAGAATCAACTTCTTTGAGATTCAAACAACGTCTAAGGATCGAATCGACCCCATGATGATATAGAGTGTCACCAATAATAAGATAACTTTTTGCTAAGAGACACAACTTTCAACGCTCATCTTTCAAAAAATCTAAAGGAAAATTTGAATTATGGAGATAAACAATGAGATATATATACCAAGGATCTTGTGAAGAAATGAGGAAAAGATGTTCATCAGGGAACAACTCATAAATAATCTCATCTCCACAAGGAAAATCAGAGATCAACTCCGTAAATACCAAATATTTCTTGGATTTGGGAGACAGAAATTCAAGATCAAACTCTTGAGAAATTACAATCCATCAATTGTATTTTCCCCCAATCACTCACCTACCGAGAACAAATTGAAATGCATTAATTGTTTCCAAAACATAAGTTTTATGAAGAATAATTTAATGTCTGAGTTGTTGGATGTAATATTCCCATTTTAGCACACAGCTAAATGGAATATTAAAGTTTTGTTTTTATCACCTAGCAGCTTAATAAATGGGTAAGGGAACCCATTCTTATTTAAGACATGAATAAAATCCCCCATAATGTGAAAGGGATCATCAGAGTAGCCTTATTTTTCATCCTCAAGTGTGAAAAGGGGCAAATGCATGAAGACACGGTCAGGTTTGACCAAGTCAACAACGTTGCCATAGGAGGAGTGGATCACTTTAGAAGACAGTGCAGTGTGAATGAGGAAGAGGATATTTGGTGGAGAAAACCCTAATGGGTGGGACCCATTAAGAGAGAGCTTTAACTTGTTTAAAAGGAGGGCAAGGCATCCATTGTTATTCATGAATTGGATTATTGATTTCATTGTCTATTCAGACATTGTGCATTCTTCTACTATTTAGCAAGAATTGTTGGGGAATCCCTGTTTAGGATTTATTCACCTTCTTGAGAGGCCTCTTGAGGGATTTTTCTTCATTCTCCACATATCTTGGCTCAAGGCCAAAGCCACATCCTTCAGTCACATCGTTATTCCTGAAGCAGGATAACTTTGTGTTGCAGGGTGTTGCAGTGGAGACTCCACAACACGATTTCCTTGGCTCATATTTCAGAGGAGGGAGCTTCTATTCCTATAGGAGGTTATTGAGGGAGATTCATGAGCATATTGCAGATCATTAGCATCAGGCCAAGCACTTCCCTTCACCAGTAGCGCAGTCCCTTCTCTAGACTGCATTATTTTTTAGTGCAATTGCAGTGGGGAATTGCTCCACTATTTTGGAGGGTGAGATCTTCAGGGATTGGATTAGCCTTTCACCTGAGAGATCATTTGGATTAGATTTACCCATCATTTGTAGCATCATCAGCTATCTACATCCATTTCTAGTTTCTGAGTTGCAGCTGCTACCCAGCAACTCCGGCGTTTCTGCAGAATTGCCATTTTGTTTATATTTCAGCCAATCCTTTTAAGGATTGTGTATTGTAGTTACCAGGGGTTGATATATTGCTCCCCCTTATTTATTTGAGCTATACATTGTTTTATCCATGTATTTACATTATTTTGTAGCATTTCTCCTTCATAGACTGCCCAGTCATAGCTTGGCTTATCATATGTAGCAGTGTATTACATGATTATTGTACTTGTGTCATTGATGATGGATTTGCCTAAGATTGAGTGATCATTTCCTCAAGATATTGTATATTTTCTGCTACCATATTATTTATAATATGACTATGAGATCTTATTGTATTTTTTGAAGTTGATGTTATTCACTGTTATTCCCAGTCTTTTTCATGTATTGTTGGATCTCCACATTGGTAATATCTTGAGATATTCCCAATAGTGTAGCTGTTCCTTTTTTGGAATATTACTGTGGTATCATAGCATGATCTCTGGCTCAGCCTGTGAGTCTCAGCCAAAGAAGATCAAGATGATGAAGATGAGTTTACTCTCATCTATTTTCAAATCCAGAGGAGACCTCTCCAAGGAGGTCAAGAATATTGAAGAAGGAGAAGAGGAAGGACCATGCACTTCCTACTCTCACAAAGAAGAAGACCAGAAGCATGGAGAATACTTGGAATTCGAAATTCTAAGTGAGTATCTTGCTGAATACCAAGAAAAACCTAAAGCCTTCCAAGAGACTCTAGCTTTTCCATAATTCATTCAACAGAAAGAAGATACAAGACCCCACAGCTATGGGATGATGGGAGGCAATAGATTTCTATTGTCCACATTTGATGGATCAGTCACATGTGCAGCAGAATTCTGGGTGAAGAAGCTAGAGGCTTTCTTCCTGCTACATCTTGTAGTAGACAGAGAGGTTGTAGAAGCTACAACATTGCACCTTGAAGGTGAAGCAAATATTTGGTGGATCAGCCATCTAATCCATGCAAGGGTTTCAACTCTTGCTGAGTTTTCTCAAAGAATGATCAAAATATTTGGTAAAATGAGGGAGGAGCCCTCACCACCAGTTGATGAGGCATGTACCAGCACTGTTGAGACCATGGAGGAGTAGCCTTCATCTTCAAAAATTTGGGAGGCCAACACTTATGAGGAGGAAACTCTTGCAGCCCTGCAAGGAGCTTCAAAATTTCACCGAGGTATGATTAAAAATCCATCTCTTGTCATTTCAGCAAATACTTTGGATGGGTCTACATAATTTCATACAGTTGACATAGAGCAGCAAAATAGCACTGTGTTGTACAAAAGCAGTGATGAAGAAAAGAGGAACCATTCCTCATGTGATAACTCAGAGGACAACTTCATTCAGGAAGCCAGAAAGAAGCAGTGTAAGGAGTAGACATCTGGAGATAAGAAACTCTTTCTCCTCTCTAGATGACACTCTCTCAATGAGCATGCCACAGCTCAAAGAGAGACTTCTACTGGCAGCAGATCCAAGGCCTCTTGGGTTTTGGGGGACCATGCATAAGGAGGAGATCTCAAGGAGAGATTTCAATGGAGGTTCACTCCCACACATCATGGAGTGCAATATTCTTCAACAGTTTGAGGAGGTTCTTCCCTTCTCACAGGAACAGATAGAATATTGAGGACATCTTCGGATGGATAACATATCTCATGACTGTGTTGGACATTCCTTGAGCCATGCACATCATTATGGGAGGTTTTTTCCTACCACTTATTTGGGTCCTTATAGGTTCAAATTGATCCTCGGGAAAATTTCATTTCAAGGTCCCATGAAATGCAGGAATCTGATTTGGGATGATGGTAACCCTCATGGGAGGAGTACCAAGATGAAGAATGGAAGGAGACATCCACAATTGGTTGAGTGGATGTGGATGGTGATCAAGAATTTGGTGATCTACTTGTAGATTTATGATACCGGGCAGCAGGAGGCTTGGCTGTGTTGGTTACTCTTGAGGGAGTTTGGCCATCACTTGGCATACACTCTTTCCAAGGGTATGAGGATGGAGAAGATGTGGCATGATGCTGGCATCATGGAGCAGCAAAGAGTATGGATGCATAGTGATGATGCAACATTCATATCACTCACTATGTCTTCATTACATTTCTTGTATGATGAGAGCATGAGGAAGCAGCAAGAACTTTTGTTGCTTGGGTTGTTCTATGGAGAGCAAGGATAGATTTGCTCTAATTTCTTATATGATGTTGCAGTAGTAGGAGATGGCACTGTCATGGTGAAAAGGGGATACTCCTTGACCTGTGATGATCAGGAATTACTCCCACCTTGGGAGAGATTCCATATTTGCAGCAACATTATTGGAGGGTTGCCCATCTATGTTGAGGAATATGAGGGCAACAACGTTGTGCCACCTATAGATTATCTAGTGCCTCATGTAGAGGAAGGAGGAGATATTTCTCCAGGTAGAGGGATTCTTGCGTCTTTGCAAGGAAGTCCCCAGGATCTCATGTAAGGAGATCAAGGCAGAATTCATGTGCCATTGTTGAGGAGGTGTGGAACCATGGAGAAACAAGGAGAAGGTAGGGAGAAGACCCAACATCATGATATGAGGAGTACACATCCCTATTCATTTTGGGAGGTTGATGCACCTAAGAAGGTGATTGGATTGCGCAGTGGAAGCATGGACATATTTTTTCATTCATATATGCAGACGCCTGTTGATGATGATGTCTCATTGCACGGAGACATTTTGCCGGGGAGACCACTGGACCAACAGAGGAGGATGGATGCTTCACATTTTGGGGCACCACTCAATGATTTTAGGAGGGTGGAAACCTTGGGAGAGCTGGGTACAATGCTGAGAGTCTGGGGTAGACTCAAGGATGAGAGAGGAATTCTCTCAACATCATTTTCACCCACTCTCATTTCCGATTCTGCAATGTGGCAGAAGCAGCAAGGGAAGGATAGCAGCCTTCCAACTTGCATCTTTGGCATGGGAGATATCAAAGAAGAAGATGACCATATGACAGATGTCCTTCATGGGGAATCATCAGTGCTGTCACTATGGAGGATAGATCCATGTTGGAGCTCCAGGTTGTTGATGGAGTATTCCCAGGATCATCTTGCTTGCATGGTATTGACAGATCAACATATGAGGAGATGCATAGAACATGTGCAGATGGAGGAGACACATAACTCTTTAGAGGAGTTAGCACAACTACCTCTTTTCTCTTGGAGGATGAGAGGAGACTCAATTTTGAGCCACTTCATTTGCATGAGCAGAACTTATGGTAAGGGTATTATTTATTTGCATGATGATTTGTATATTCATCCCTTAACCATATATGTATAGGATGTTGCTCCAAGGAGGATAATTATTTTGTCTAGACCCCATGGTCTACTTCAGGCCATGAGCACTATTGGTGACCACTCCCTAGGAGGAATTGGGGAGGAAATGTATTCTGGAGGACATACTCACCTTGTACCATACATCATTCACTTTCTCCATACATTTGAGGAGATTAGGACAACAAGCAAGTGGTTGAGAGGCCACCCTTTTTGTCATACTCTTTTGAAATTGAGGGTCAAACTGCATTAGTTACAATTGGGGGACCATTGTCCTTCTCCCTTGCCACACATTATAGCAAGCATGGTTCTCATTATGGTTCATTATGTTGTTTTTTTCTTTATATTTGTTGAGAGCATGATTGGGGGAATGGCACATTGGTTGAATGTGTCCCTTGGGGGAGAGATCTCCCAAATTATTTGCATTGCATGCTCTAATGGGAGCATGAGAGGGTATGTGGCCACTACAGCAAAATGATTTTTTCCATTTGAGGTGAGCCATATGATTGATTGGATGCCATATGATGGTGACTTCCAACTCATCACATATGAGATGATTTGGGATAGCATGTTTCATAACGTTGGAGAAGAGATCCTTGGAGGTCTAGTCTTCATATTGCCACTTGAGGGCAACATTATTGCAGCCCAAGATTAGCACATACTCTACACTTATCCTAAGTGGAGAGTAAGACAACGTGGGGTAGGCTATTTTTTCTACCAATATCAGATTCTCAGCCCACCTATATTGCAGGAGCCAAAGGTGGAAGATGATTTTCAGGATTTGCCATGTTGGGAGGTAATTCATTTTGTATGGATGATTGCTTGGGGGATGGAGGATCCACTTGGGGAAGATGCTCCTCAACACATTTCAGAATCCATGCCTTGAGTGGATATTTTCCAGTTCTATCCTTGCAGTTTCTTGACGACAAGCAACATTTGGGAGGGGAGGACTGTAATATTCCCATTTTAGCACACAGCTAAATGGAATATTAAATTTTTGTTTTTATCACCTAGTAGCTTAATAAATGGGTAAGGGAACCCATTATTATTGAAGACATGAATAAAATCCATCATAATGTGAAAGGTATCATCGGAGTAGCCTTATTTTTCATCCTCAAGTGTGAAAAGGGGCAAATGCATGAAGACAAGGTCAGGTTTGACCAAGTCAACAGCGTTGCCATAGGAGAAGTGGATCAATTTAGAAGACAACGCAGTGTGAATGAGGAAGAGGGTATTTGGTGGAGGAAACCCTAATGGGTGGGACCCATTAAGAGAGAGCTTTAACTTGTTTAAAAGGAGGGCAAGGCATCCATTGTTATTCATGAATTGGATTATTGATTTCATTATCTATTCAGACATTGTGCATTCTTCTGTTGTTTAGCAAGAATTTTCGGGGAATTCCTGTTTAGGATTTCTTAACCTTCTTGAGAGGCCTATTGAGGGATTTTTATTCATTCTCCACATATCTTGGCTCAAGGCCAAAGCCACCTCCTTTAGTCACAGCATTATTCCTGAAGCAAGATAGCTTTGTGTTGCAGGGTGTTGAAGTGGAGACTCCACAACACCATTTCCTTAGCTCATATTTCAGAGGAGGGAGCTTCTATTCCTCTGGGAGGTTAGTGAGGGAGATTCATGAGAATATTTCAGATCATTGGCATCAGGCCAAGCACTTCTCTTCACTAGCAGTGCAGTCCCTTCTCTAGACTGTGTTATTTCTGAGTGCAATTGCAGTGGGGACTTGCTCCACTATTTTGGAGGGTGAGATCTTTAGGGATTGGATCAGCCTTTCACCTAAGAGATCCTTTGGATGAGATTCACCCATCATTTGCAGCATCATCAGCTATCTACATCTATTTCCAGTTTCTGAGTTGTAGCTGCTACCCAGCAACTCCGACATTTCTGCAGAATTTCCATTTTGTGTATATTTCAGCCAATCCTTTTAAGGATTGTGTATTGTAGTTTCCAGGGGTTGAGATCTTGCTCCCCCTTCTGTATTTGAGCTATACATTTCTGTCTCCATGTATTGACATTATTTTGTAGCAGTTCTCCTTCATATACTGCGCAGTCATAGCTTGGCTTATCATATGTAGCAGTGTATTACATGATTATTGTGCTTGTGTCTTTGATGATGGATTTGCCTAAGCTTGAGTGATAATTTCCTCAAGATTCTGTACACTTTTTTCTACCATATTATTTATAAGATGGCTATGAGATCTTATTGTATTTTCTGAATTTGATGTTATTCACTACTATTCCCAGTCTTGTTCATGTATTGTTGGATCTCCACATTGGTAATATCTTGAGATATTCCCAATAGTGTAGTTGTTCCTAATTTGGAGTATTACATTGGACAACATGGAAGGAAACCAAAGCTAATTTATTAATGGGAGAATATCGTAGTTCAGGACCTACCAAGCCTCGACTTAGGTAATAAATAACATGATCACAAAGAGCAGCATCCTCCTGAACCAGAACCATACCTATAGTATATTCTACTACAGCGAGATACAAAAGGAAGTCTCTGATATAATCATGTGGACTCAATAATGGAGCATATTTCAATGGATTTTTCAAAGCATCGAATGAGCGTTGAGAAAATTCATCCCAAAATAATGGAACTCCTTTCTTCAACAATCTCATAAATCATTTTGTCACCTCAGCATAATTAACAATAAATCTCCTTAAGACAATTTCTTTTCGTTGTAGAATATGAAGTTGATGAATATAATATGGGGGAGGCGACTGAAGTATTGACTCAACCTTTAAGGGATCTACCTGAATCCCTTCAGTAGACACGATGAATCCCAACAACCGACTGGATGTGACGACGAAAATTCACTTATTAGGGTTCAACCAAATTTTATAATGACAACATCGTTTAAAAACTTGTCGAAGATGAGAGGGATGATCAATTATATTTTGATAACGAGTAGCTAAATCATCCAAATAAGCTTCAATGATATGCTTGATGTAGTGGAAATCATAGGACATGGCCTGTTGGAAAGTAGCCCCAACATGTTTAAGGCCAAAAGGCATCTTTTTGTATGCAAATGTACCTAGGGGAAAATAAAAGTAGTCTTGTGTTGATCTTCAGGACGGATGGTAATCTAATTGTATCCCGAGAAACCTTCCATGAAGGAGAAAATCTCATTCCCCGCACACTCATCAATAATCTGATCAATAAATGGTGTGGGGTAAGTATCCTTTGGACATGCCTTATTCAAATGCTTGAAATCAATGCAAACATGGATCGTTCCTTGTTTCTTATCCACGGGCACTAGATTCGAAACCCACTTAGTTAACGAAACAGGGTATATGAAACCTGCCTTAAGCAACTTCTCAACCTCGGCCTTGATAGCTATTGCTTTCCCAGGGTTGACCAAATGAATATTTTTCCTTATATCCTTAGAATTTTTGTAAGTCTTGATCTCTTGTTGGACAATAGATGGATCAATTCCAGGAATTTCCTCATAATACTAAGCGAACACATCTTGAAAATCTCTAAAGAGATCGGTATAAGTATGAATCCCTTTAGGGAACATTCAACTCTGATGAAGATATTCTCAATAACTTTGGGATCTCTAGAAATGTTCATCGAGATAGTCACACAAATGACATCCATGTTCCCTTCAACAAAAACCTATGCTGGAGCTAAAGGGTTCAAGACCGGGTGAACAAGACCAGGAGAAATAGGGCTTGACAATCTCGATTCAACTTCTTGCAAGTCTAGTAGAAAATAGGACCTATGATGCAAATCATCCCATGGTATTTCCATGCCATTCATTACTTCAATTACAGCCTCTTCATATAGAAGAACAATATCAAGGAAATCCTGAGTAGAAGATGAACCAAGTGTCTAAGGCAGAGCCACATCTTCATCTAACTCCTCTGGTGAAAGAGAAATTGGAACAGAATCTGCAGAGTCAACAATATATTGATAGGAAATCTCTATTTCAGACATAGGGATCTCCTTTCAACCCACTTGAAATTCCTCTAATGTGGAAGTATGAGAAGGTAAGGTCCAAGGATATGAAAAATAATGAGTTCAAAAGCACTCTCGTCGAGTAGGAACCCTGGAGGATGTGATAACATTAATATGAACGGAAGGAAGCGGAAGATAAAAGGTACCCATCAAAGAGGTATACATTCAAACCCCAAAATTCCCCACAGGTTACTTGGCATCATTCACCAAGGGAAAAATCAAGCCATATGATTCATTTGGATCTATCAAAGAATATTCCATCTGATTGACAATGACAATCCTCCCTTCATGGGAAAAACATGAGATGAGAAATAAATATGAAGAAATAGCACCCAATTCATAAATCCAATTATGCCCCAATAGAAGATTGTAGTCCAAATTGGCATCAACTATTTCAATGTCAATATTGACAACTTTACCCCCAACACAGATGGGAAAAGTCAGAACAATGCCATGTGGCCTCTAAGAATGACCATCACATACAGTGAGAAGAATAGGTGAAGGCACAAATGAAGGGGATCCAATGGATTTCAAACATGAGATAGACATGACACATGTGGAAGCACCCTCATCAACTACTGTTCGAAAAATATTAATCTTTCGATATGTATAATTATTCTGAAAATCCATGTGATGAGTGTTATCACTCTGCCAGATTTCTAAGGTTGAAGAATAAATCCCATATAGGTAACCACACACCAACCTTTTAACTTGGTATCTAACCCTACCAAGTCAGAGAGAGCTCTCTCCACAAAAATCATAGCCTAAAGGGCTAGATGAAAACGTTTTAGGCTAGCTATGAAATGCAGAAGGGTTTGTTTTGTTTTGATTGGGTTTGTTTGATGAGGATTAGTTCAAAGAGGCTAGGTCAGGTAAAATAAGATGAGAATTGCAGTCCATTCAATGGGGCAAGGTAGGTATAAATATTATCACTTTAAGGTGATTTTTTGAGATGGTTTTAGACTAATGAAGAGCTAGGAAGAGCATAAGAGATGTATTCTTCCTAAACTAAAGAAAATGGACAAATTATGAAGACTTTCCCAAAATAGAGCATGAAAGAACATGTACTCTACCTATCAACTTGAAAATAATCATATAATAGACATGAAATGGTTCATGAGCTACAAAAAATTCATACAAATGAAACAGGATAAAAAAAATGTCAAACATTCATACCACATGTATCCCAAAGAAATAGCTGCAACTCTAATTAATTTATGTCCAAACTAATTATACTATAGTCCTTGATCAATACAATAGCATCCAATTGATTCCAACCTGTGATATGAATAAAAAAATACATGATTTAGACCTCAAACAAACTCCTCCCAACCTCAGGGGTCGAATCCATGAGAGGAGGAGCAGTTCCACCAAAAACTGAGCTAAAAGATGAAGTGTAGGGAGGTCCAAGTGACTCATCCCTAACTTTGTGAACTAATTCATTACACCTCATTGAGTTCATGTAACTAATGTATTTACCCTAGGTAATATTAAAAGCACCATAAATACATTTACATCAATTATTTACATAGGTAAAAACATGATTCCCCAAGATAAAAGTCAATTTGCAAAACAAACTTAGAAAAAATCAGAAAACTGTCAAACACGCCATCCATGTTGTAGCCTGGTTTTGAGTGCCTTCCCAGTGTCCAAATTGGGCTTAGGATGGCTCGTTGGAAATTATGTCTCGTCTACCTTCCAAATATTCATTTATTTTTCAAAATGGAGTTAATTTTCCCTATCAAAAATTGATTCTCCCAAGACTTATCAATGCACAGCGCATAGGCAAAAAAATGGGTAGAACATTGATTTCTTGAGTGATTTTTTCACATTTTTAACTGCCAGTTATCCATAACAAAGCTAGAAAATTGGTTTCTCGCATTTCTTCACCATTATTCATCTTTTGGTGATATTATTTTGGCCAAAAAAGTGCCCCAAAAAAGAGTATAGCGCCTAGGGTGTTGCATGTTTGACAATCTAGTTGTCACAAGATTGTTCAAGATTTCTCGAAAACTTAGAATTTTGCTAAATTACCCCAAAATTTGTCAAAATTGGTGAGATGGTTGCTGATCATGTAATTTATTCTTTGAGTGAGGCTTCAAGAAGTATATCCAGCCTCCTTTTCTCTTCTTGCTTGGTTAGGGCTTCAATCTTCTTATTAGCTCTTTTAAGCTTTTCCCTTGCAATTTTGTCTCTTTGGGCATAATGCTTTTCCATCCTTCTTTGAATTTTGTTTTCTTCTATCTATTTTCCTCCTCCAATCTATCTTCCTCCTATTACCGATCCTCCTCCTCTTGCATGTAGTCTTAGTCTTCTTCCATTGTGTCAGCTAGGTCTAGAAACCCTAGGGAGATGGATTGAGTGTGAAATGTAGGTTAAGGGAGTGGGGAACAGTGTGCGGAAATTTAGGGAGATGGGAGAAGGGATTTTTGATTTGAGGGAGGTGATATGGAGTAGGAATTATGAGGGAATTGGACTAGGGAAATTAATTACAATTTAGGGATTTTGGAAGCCTTGGCAAGTGAGTAGCCTAGGGTTTAGGGTTTGGGGATCAAAGGTTTAGGTAAATGGGATTATGTGATATAGTGAGTAAGGATAGGGTAATTATGATGTGGGAAGGGAATGAAAGAGCTAGAGAGTGAAATTTGATATGTAATTGGGATTTAGGGAATGACACTAGGGTTTCAAACTTAAAAATAGACACCAACTCTTTAAACAAGCTCAAACACCAACAAATTGATTTGATAAGGAGAGGAATGGTGATAATGGTAACTTAATTGATTGCTAGAGGTTGTGGATTTATTTGGATGAATACTTAAAAGTGATAACACAATTTCTGGATTTTTCTATAGAAATCAAGCAAACGCGCAACGCAAAGAAAAAACGTGCAGCGCAAAGAGCACTGGTGCAATGGCATTTTCAAAACCACTTGTGAGTGCATTCCCGAATTCAAAATTGATATCATCATATATCTTTTGAAATATATCTCTCTTTTATACACAATGGACCCATCAATCACTACAAATGATCAATTGTAGCGCCTCAAAAATCAATTCACCCAAGACTGGTCAAAAAGTGCAGAATCAAGATGCAAAAATGAAGTGTGCTCTTGCATGCAACTTTTTGAGACCTTATTCAACTCCAAATTGAGCTCAGTATGGCTCATTGTAAAATTATTCTAGTCTAGTTATCATTTGACTCATCAAGCAATTCATTTGGATACTCCATCAAGGAGAAAAATTGATTTTCCCAAGGTCACTCCAAAAGTGCAGAAAACCTCTTGTAGCAACTTTATTTTTGAAATTTCTCCCAAACCATGAAACCTATGTAAAAAATAAATTATATTTTTCTTCCTTGTCCTACTATGGACAAAACCTCTCTCATTTTTGTCAAATTCATCTTTGCTTGGTCATAAACATAGTTTGAAGAAAAACTGGCCCTATGTGTGGCAAATGATTTGTCCCTTGGAATGAATTCTTGAAAAATGATGGAGACATGATGTTTATGATTGGAATGGCCTCATAATTGCTGAAATTACCTCCCTTAAGCATCCTCTGCTCAGATGTCTCTGATTCCATAGCAAACCCTAACTCAGTGGGAGAGGAAAATAGGGTTTAGTGCTTGTGTGAAATGATGATTTTGAGGGCTAGGAGCGATGGGAAGTGTTTAGGAACACGGATGAATTTTGGAACTTGACTAATTTGGCTTATGGAACTTTGAGAACTCTTTGAATTTGAAATTTTTGATGCTTTTGGAACTCTAATTTAGCAGCTTGGGAACCATGAAATTAATACATTTGAATGACATAAAGTTACATAGGGAAAATAAAAATTATTACATTGTGAAATCCAAATTACATGTTGAAATGAAAATTTTTCTTTACAAGTCATCTTCACATGGTGAATACAATTTTATTGGATCACCCTTTACTTGTTGTTATTATGCAATGGAAAGGATTTTTATTGAATCATGGAAACCCTAATGACCTAGTGAAACCTTGAAAACCCCCAAAAGACCTAATGAGACCTTGAAGGATTGAATTTCAACATGACATGACTGACATTATGGCATGATGACATTAAATTTAAGAATGATGTACAGTTAGAAAGGTATGAAACTATGCCAACAAGTAATCAAATTTGAGGAAGAGTGGTGTTTTTTGACTAGGGCTACCATCAGTGACTAAATTTTTTCATGACCTAGTGGAATGATAAAAAAATTCCGAGTGGAACTCCTAAAATGATATGAAAAGAGTATTTTTGATCATTGATGGCAGTATGCAAATACTGACACTAACAATGAGGAATTCCCTTCTTAATATTTTACATATCAAATTAATCATTAGATATTTTTTTGTATCAACTACCCCAATCGCAGTGAGCAATGCACTCCTTTGCGCTGAGCATGACTGGAGCACCTCTAACGTAGACATGGCCCAAGGATTGATGCAGGATAATCTGGCTCAACAATTTCATTGTATTCTAGTTAACTTAAGGGGTCTTGTGTTTTTAAGAAAGTTAGATTCCTATGTATCAAATTAATGTAATTATTAATTTTTTTGAGTGATTTTAGTGAGAGATATTTAGAATAGGAATTAATTAAATATTGTGAGGCATTTTGCAAATGTTCTTGAATGATGGAGAACATGAGAGAATTAGGACAGTTGAGAGTTCATAGGGATTGATAGATTTGGAAATTAATTGTAAATCTTAAATTAGGAATTAGTTCATGGAGTTGAGAGATTTTAGGATTTTGTTGAGAAGATAGAGGATCTGAAACCAGAATTGGTTAATAGAACCTTTTGTATAAAATTGTAAGCCTCAAGGCATAAAGGGAGGTCAGATACAAGATTCAGAAATTAGAATAGGCAAGAGATAGGGTTTGATTATAAGCCTACGATCAGAAAGAGTAAAATGCCACTAATATAGAAAATCAGGCCAGAGAGAGACTCATTATGTAATTATTTGTTTATAAAGACAGATAATTTGATTCCTGAATTGCGCAAGTGTGTATTGAATAATTGTGAATAATGGATTTAATCAAGCTGAGAGAGCCATAAACTCTATAATTTTTATTTTATGAGTAATTGATTTAAGTGTGGTGTGAAAACTGTGTTCCTGGTGCGAAATTCGTTTGAAATAAAAATCGATCTCGACCATACTGGTATCATTCTTTTGTTTATGTGTTTTATTTGGAATTGTCAGTTAAATAGCGTTAAGGGTTTTATTTCAGGTCTGTAGACTTGACTGTTTAAATCCTTTTATTATAGAATGTTTCTTTTATAATCCATGATTTAAAAACGTTTTTTTTGGAACCTTCTGTTCTATCTAGAACTGTGATTTGGATGAATAACATGGGAACAGTAAGCGGTCTTTCGGAATCGTAGTTGGTATATCGCACAACCTCAAGATGGTAAGTGGTATTTTTCTAAATCGCGCGATCAACTTTAGGAGGCAACATGTATCACATATCGGGCGGAGAAAAACCACTTTATCGCGCGATTTCGGAGTCTTATATAGCGTGCTAGTTTAAGCGTGATATCCATCGTATTTGGGGCAGTGGATTAGACAATAGAGATTAGAAGCATATGGAGGCAGTAAATTCAAAAGACAAAAAAATGGTGATTGGTCAGGTTTTAATGGACCTCCAATATGAAATCTAAGTGTTTATGATGATTTCTTCATTTTTCCACATGTAGATTGTGATTTGGTGTGTGACCCGGCATCAATTTGGTATCAGAGCAAGAGAAGCTCTTTGGGAGAGAAATAGAGGAAGGTGATTGTCTTTTAAAAAAAAAGAGACAAACATCTGTAGAGGGGATTTTATTAATTAAATATGTTTATATACAGCAGCAGAAAGGAAAGCACATCGCAGGTGATTCTGGTGAAAAGGGAAAGAGCCAGAAGTGAGTTTGTCCTTAAAGAAGAGTGGAGCTTGTTCTTACAAGCGGAGTAAAGAAGAAAGGGATTTTGCATGCAACAGAGCGAGGTATGTTTCAGATTTGATATTTTGTGAACATATTGATATTTGTTTCAAGATAGTGAGTTATTGTAGCCAAATAAAGTTTGCAGAAGACAAGCCAACCAAGGAGCAAATTTTAATTGAGGTTGCTGTGAAAGAGATATTGTTGTGTATACGTTTTGAGGGTGGTTTTGATGACTGTATACAGAAACATGAGATTTGATGAAATAAGGAAGACAAATCAAGTGTACTTTGTGGATGAGGTAATGTACTTTGGGTTTTAATATTGATTTAAATGTAGGGGACAGTAGTGGAGAATATCTCAACAGAAGAAAAACCAAAGAAGCTGTGAGAAAGAAGGACAACCAGAGGTGCTGGAGAGAGAATAACCAGTTGTGTTCTTGAAGGAAGAGTAAGTGGATACTCTGAGGAAAGTGGCAGTGAACCAAGATAATCCAACTCTAGGTTGGATAGAGAGAACAAGAGGTGGAATTGCATAAGCCTAGAAGAAGCATAATAGAGTACTCGAGAGGTTCCAGATAGAGGATCGGTGCTTTCCAAAAGACCAAGTCCAGAAGAGAGTTTGGTGAGGTAAGTGGCAGTAGGGAGGACTTATTGTTGTAGAGGCTTAGTACATCTCACTATGAATGTGAAGAGGTTATGAAGATGGAGAAGAAGATGACTACTGACAGTCATGACATAGGTTCACGGAAAAGCCACCAAGAGAAGAAAGAAGATTCCAAGGCAAATGGTATGAAGAAGCAGTTGAGGGATGAAGAGTATGAGAGAGAGAAGGTTGAGATAGTAGTACAACTTGAAGTGTTGCTGGAGTTGTTACAGAGGAATAAGGAAGCCCAGAGAAGTGATTTTCTTGTAGGAAGAAAGACCGTGAAGTGGTCCAAGTTGAAGATGAGGCTACAGCAGAGGCAAGTGAAGTGGTTGAGAGAAAAACTCAGAGCAGCTGAGTTGGAAATGGAAGAGTTCATTTTTGAATCAGAACAAGGTGAAATTCTGGGTGAAGACAAAGAAGGGAGATCAGCTAAAGATCTCATGAGCTATCATGATAGTTCAAGACAACAAAGAAGATTTGCTAGAAACCAGAGAATATATGATGGAAAATTGGTGCTTGAAGCATCAAATAAGGCCAAGGGGTCTTGTGGTTTTGAATCTAATAGTTTATTTGTGAATGCAGGTACAACATCAAATGAGTTTGTTGCCAAGGAGAAGAAGAGACCTATGACAACTAGTGACCATAACAGAGATGGGAAATGGAATTATGGTCCAAAATAAGTACTTTGTGAACCAAAAAGAGATTGGGATGATCATTCTTCATTCCATGAGGTTGGGTATTTATTTCAATTAGAAAAGGAACCAGAGGTAAAGGAAACAGAGGTGATGAATCAAAAGGGATTTGACAGAGAATGGACTGAGTTAAAAGATGAACTAATTTACATGGAGAAGCTGCTACAAGAGAAGATAATGCAAGATAAACAGAGAAGAGGATGGAGCATGAAGAATATATTTCGGAAGTCAGTGGTACAATTACTTATAAAGAGACTGAAAAAAAGCTTAAGGGAAATAAAGAAAAAAGAGAAACTCAGAGGAGCTGAGTTCAAATTGAAACTAGTAATTGAAGAATAAGTTCACTACTGTGAACCAGAGCAAGGTGAAACCCTTGGAGAGGATGATAATGAGATAAGTGTTGTTGTAGATTACTTGGAGAAAGAAGAGTAAGAGAGATTTGCAGGAAGTCTCGAGAGCTCTTTGAAGAGTTCAGATCAGCATGGTGAAGATATGCTGACAGGTTACATTGAAGGTCTTAACGAATTTAAAATTAATGAGTTGTGTGTGATTGCAGGTGGAGTATATGATGATGAAAGTCTTTGGTTATTTCCAAAGGAGAGGAAAGACATAATTTCAATTCTGCTTTAGAGGATAAGGATGAGACAATTATGTCTCATGAGGAAGCTCCAACACATTTGGAGGAAAATTTTATTTTCCAGCATACTGCTAGAATTGTAACCAGCGAGAGTTTGACTTATATGGGTAGCCAAAAGCAAGTTGAAGAGAAGGAATATATCGAGCATACAGGTTTATCGCTTGAGGAAGCCAATAGAGAGATTTTATTGTTAGAAAATCTGTTAAGGGAGTCTAAGTCAAGCCATGAAACGAGACATCGGGTAAATGATTTAATTTTTAGAAATCTTGATGAAGAAATGAAGTTTCTTGAAGAATGCATAGGTAGAGATGTGAATGGAGATGATTCAATCAGCGTAGAAGGATATATGGAAATTTCATGTAACAGTGACAAAGAGAAGCATAGTAATGTAAAAGAAGATGGGGCACATATGTCTCATATTGAAGAAAAGTCAGTTTTAGAACTGAACAGGATTGATTTGACTACCATACTTAATCAAGGAAAGGAGGGGCAAATATTGAAGGTTGTGAAGGAAGAAGAAAGGCATTTTGAAGATGATGAGTAGCAATGTGATGAAAAAATTTAAGGTTATCAAGTAGGAGAGGAGTTGTTGGAGTATTTGCTGGGTGAATGTGGGTACAAAGATGAGAATGCAGATCATGATGAAGAAGAGTCTCAAGATCTGATTGAGACAGAGAAGCATGTTAGTGTCAAAACTAGCATGGGAGAGTTGAAGGGTGAGACTGTTGCTAGAGAGATGGGAGGTGATTTACTTCTGGAAAGTAAATTGGTGGATGGAAAGCAACAAATGAATATTGCAAAGGAATAGAATATTAGAGTAGACAGTAGAAAACTGGAGCAAGAAGGTAAAAGAAGAAACAAATGGAAAAGTGTGTGCCAGCCCAATGATATGCTGGACATGGAGATTGAGGAATTGTGGAAGTTATTGAAAATTATAACTTCCGTGTGCTTTCAGACCTATTGTGTAGGTGACAGGCATCAGTCACAACTGAGATGAAAAAATTTTCTGAAACCTTCTCTCGAGAGTTCCGGAAGTGCAGGTTGCACTTTTTTTGCCTAAACCTGCGACCTTAACCTCCAGTGTGCAAAAAACAGGCCAAAACCTACAACCTCTACAGAAAACAGGTCAAAAACTGCGACCTGAACTTTTTGCGGGAATTTTTCTGAGATTTTTTTGGGTTTGTCTGGGCCTCTATTCAAGGTTTTCTAACCTCCGTCTCTGCCCATTTTGGACCTATACTTGTTCTGTTTTACTCATCAAAGTGGGAACCTAGCCCCCTAGGGCTTCAATACCCTCCACCTTTTGTGGAAGAGTTTTAGCTGCTGTAGGTCGTTTGAAATTTCAGTGTGTTCAGCCATTTTTCAGATCTGATCCCTTACCTTCAGATCCACTTCATATTGGTTATTTATCCATCCAAAACACCTCTTTTCAGTTTTGTTTGGGTTTTCCTCTAGGGTCCCCTCCGCTTCCCTCCATGTTATAGCCTTTCACCACCTCATTTATAGCAATTTTTCCTCTGATTTTTTGTTGTTTTTATACACCTATTTACAACATATCTGACCTTTAGATCATTGTCCCTCCTGAATTTAGATCTATTGGCTACTTTGGTGTGTTTTGGCTAGATTTTTTCCCACCTATAGACTATTTTTTGAGAGGCCTGCCTCCTTGGGTTTAATTAATGCATTATTAGTTGTTTATTTTCTGTTATTTCAGTTTCATATACTGTTATCTGCAGTTTTATTTATAGTTACACAACACACCTTTTATTTTTCCCTACAAACGTCTGGGTTTAAAAATTAAAATTTACACACTTAACACACACACCCTAAGCAAAGAAGAGCCTAGTTAACACCACCAGGCAAAGACTTTAACATTGTAATCAATTGATCCTGCAACTCTCTGCCCTTGTTTCAAAATTGTAATCAGTTGATCTTGCATCTCCTTGCCCTTGTTTTTCTCTCTTCCCTTTGTGTCATGTTTGTGCCTTCATCATTGTGCCTCCAAGGCATTTATCCCGAAGACTTCTTAGCCTTCATCCTCAGTTTTTTGTAGGAAGACTTACTCCTCTGCGTAGGATTCGAGTTAGTCCACCACCGATTCCGCACTCTGACTCCTCTTCTGGTTCATTGGGTTCCCCTTCTGGTTCCACCCCCGGTTCTCCCCCTGTCACCTTCACCATGTCTGGTTCAGGACCTAACACTGGTGGTAGCCCCATCCCTAATGTTGGGAATACTGCTAGTGGGACAGCAACAGGAACTACCCCGGCTACTCCCTTGCTCCCCTATATGGAAGGCCTCAGTCTTCCTGATTTTAACCAATTGATCAATTACCCTATACGCCATGACACTGGTTGGCCTACTATTCCAACCAAGCTCCCTTACGGCATCCCCAAGTTTGAAGGTCTTGCTGGAGAAGATCTTACAATTCATGTTCAATCTTTCCACATGTGGTGTTCGTATAACTCCATTACTGATGACTCTATCCGTCTTCAGTTGTTCCAACGTACGCTTACTAGTGAATATTCTAAGTGGTATGTTGATTAGGTTTCATCCTCTCATACCACTTTTGCGACTCTTGCTCAGGATTTTCTGTCTTATCTCCAGCTTCCCCTTTGTTATGACACTGGTACTAAAATTTTGACTTCTTTCCGTCAATTGTCTGCGACCCACCTATTCGATCATGTCCAGGAATGGCGGAGAAGAAAGAGCCTATGTCGAGCCCCTACATTATAAGACCGTGTCTACACAGACTGGTTCCTTAGATCCCTTTTTCCTGCTATCGGTAAAGACGTCGCATCACATTTTCCTCAAACCGAAGAACTGCTCTCCAGATTGCGTTAAAATATGACTTGATCTATGCTCAGTATGGTTATGTTTATACCATTCTACCTGATCTTCCTAGACCTGGTGGTGCCAACACACCAAGGGCATCTCATGCTGCCGAAGGTATCGTTGGAGCTCTTTCTCATCCATATGCTCAGCCTCCCATGGGCTATGGTTTCCCTCGGGGAGGTTCCAGCACCTCCAGCACTTTTACCCCTCCTAATATCATGTATCCAGGATACGGCATGCCCCCTCCTTTTGCCCAACATGTTTACCACAATGTTACCCAACCTCCTTATTATCTGTATCCGCAGCCTGGTGCTCCAGCTCCTTCAGCATTAGCACCTTCGCCTCCCTTGCCTTCTCAACCCCCGCAACAGCAACCACCGCCCCCTCAGGGGCAGGTGTATGCACAGCAGGGCGTGACTAATCCTCCTACTTCCAAAAAGAAGAGGAAAGGCACTCAAAATCAATTTGCCCCCGGTAATCCTTGACCTAATCCCCAAGGTAATGCACCTAACACTGCTAACCAGAAACAAAGCACTCATCCCAAGCAGGACAGGCCTATTCGCATGAATAAGCCTTGTTCATGTTGTGGTGTCAATGGTCATTACACTCATTATTGTCCTCTTTTACCACAGATGTGGCAGATGTGGGAGACTCAAGCAACATCGCGAGGACAACAAGTGTCCCCTTCCGTCCCTCCCAATGTTGCGCCTAGTCAGCCAGTTGTGTTTACTAATCCTTTCCCTCAACAAGGATTTGTGGCTACCCAACCTCCTTTTGGTACCACTGATTACCAGATTCTCATGATGAACTCTAACCAACCTATTATTGTTGAACTCAACCTTCAAACTTTGTCCCGTCAACGCAACAAGCCTCCCGCTACACCTGCCCCCGAGCCCCCATCTTCAGGTTCTACAAATCCTCTTTAGACAACCAATGGTCCTTTGTAGATCCCTCGGCCTAAGGAAGAGGTTCATACCAAGATCCCTAAGGGACCATTACATCGAAACGCTGCTTCTAGCAAAGCTGCCCATTCGTATAGTATAGTAGATGATTTGGCGAAATCTCCTGTTTCCATCTCAACATTCAAACTCCTCCAATGGTGCCCTTCACAAAGAAAAGCTCTACTATCTACCATGGGCATTGTAGATCCTTCAGATGATCGTTTGATCGTCTTCAATGTTGACCAGTCAAAACATCCACCCCTTCCTACTTCCGTCGCTTTCCAAATCTGTGTCAAGATCCGGAACGCCAACATTTCCCATTGTATCATTGATGAGGGGGCATCCACCTGTGTGATGTCCGCTTTAGTTTGGAAGCAACTCGGATCACCTGAGTTGGACCCTTCCACTATCACCCTCCGAGCATGGGATGGCCACTCCTCCAAACCCTTTGGTATGTTTCACAATTGTCCTATCACTCTTGTGGGCAAGACTATTTGCATTGATGTAGAAGTCATTGATGCCCCCTTAGATTACAACATTCTATTGGGTCGTAGCTACACCTATGCGATTTATGTTGTCCCATCTGCGGTTCACCACAAGATGTCCTTTCCCCATAATGGAAAGATAGTCACCATTTACTAGTTGACATATTACGAACCGAAGTCTCAGACCTCCCCTGAGTCTATCATATCTTCGGTGGCCAATAAGAAAATCATCGACTCCTTGAACAGTGTCTCACCCAGAGTCTACAAAGACTCCTCTTTTCTTGGTACATTCCCTGGTGTTCCTCCTCCTATCTCTGATCCAAGCTCATCGAATGCTTGCATGATGCAATCGTCTCAGGCTTCCCTCAAGCGGCCCACTTTAGCTAGTCAGCAGCCCCGCCCTCTGCAACCTGCTCCTAGCACTTTGACTCAGCCTTCTAGACACCCTCCTCTGAGCCCTTCACCTGCAGTTGGTATCCATGAACCTCTCTACCCTACTGGAATGGTTCCTCCAGTCCTTAACCATCTTGGAGACATCTCGCCTAGCCATTACCCCTTTAGTTAGATACCATTCCTAGCTCCACCTCCTAGAGTGTTCTTTGTACCTGTCATGGCTACCTTATCCCTTCTCCGAACTCCACCCCGTACTCCCACCGTACCCGACTTCTGGCCCTCTCCCCACCAGCCGAACCCAACTCCATTCCCTGATACTCACACCTCGTCTAACCATCTCATGACTCCTCCCATCGTTACCATGCTCACCAATTAAACAGAACCTTCTCCCCGTTGCAACAACTTCGGGTAAATGTAAAAGCCGCAAGAAGGCATCCAGACAAGGTCTCGAATGGCTCATGCTCCTCCCCGCCCTTCCAAATCGCCTTGTGTGATGTCACGGTCATCCCACCCATCATTGTCATGAGTTGCCAAGTATCAAGCCCATGGATAATGTTGTGTTCCGTAAGTCTATGGTCCCTGAAGCCTCTGTTTCTTCCTTCACTGTAGCCAAGAACCCTAAGAATATTCACACCAACCAACCTTGTGCTTTGTGTGATCTCCATGGCCATTATTCCCACCATTTTCCCTGCCTCACGCATTACCGCACCTCTTTGGAGGTAGTTCGGGAGTACGATATTGAACAAAATCAGTCTGCCTCTCCCATCCTTACACAGTATGCTTTGGGCCAGCTTGAGGATTTACTCGCTTCCATTGACATTCCCCCTCCTAATGTCGAGATGACGGAGCCTGCAACCACCATCTTCTACCTATCGTCATTCATGAGATCCACGGTGGAAGCTCCCTTTGAGACTTCCCCTTCTGTTTTTCTCGACCTCCCTTCAGCGATCACCTTAGGCTGAACATCAGTGGATCTCTTATCTGCTTGTTCTTCCATCACCCCCCGTGAAAATGTGCATGTGAACCTTTCTTCTCATGATGATGAGTCAGGTAGCTTCACCGCGTCATGTGGTCTCTCTTCCTCTAGTCACCCCATCTTCTACTACGATGACAACATTATGGAAGTAGTCACCACCCCTGACTTTATCTATCCCCCCTTACATCGAACCCATGCATTCGAACCACATACACCTTGTGTCCAGTACATTGACACCCAATGTTTGGGTAAGGGGGCACCCATATTCGAGACTCCAAGAGAAACAATTCTCCACAACTCTCCTAGTGTATCTGGTCGTGTCAACTCTAGTACCATGATTCTTCCCTATTTAAAAGAACCTCTAGAGTCCCATATCACTTCATATCACTCTAGGGATGATACCCCTCATCATTCCTTCATCTTACATCAGCAACCCAGTCCCCTAGACATTGTTGTTGACCAACCCGTGGGTTTTATAGGAGAGCACCAGTTCATTATCTCCAAATCCTCTCTTTGGGATAGTGACACCATGTATGCCAACCCATAAACTTAAGTTCATATGCTTCATATATTCAGTGCCAAAAGATATTGGTAATCCTCCATTCCCTTTCTCGAACTGCATAACCATAATGAAAACAAATGGCACACCACATCATAAAAATGTGTTTATATTCCCCCTTTCTAAATACATTTTGGCATGACCATAACATGCTTGGGGGCACATATACCCCTCAACCATAAAATCCCAGATCTCAGCCAAAAACAGCACTGAAACCACCTTTCTCTGACAGGTCACACTTTTTAGGTCATTTCCTGGGACAGGTCACAGTTTTCTGCCGAGTACCTGCTACCCAGGTAGCAGAAAAGACCCCAAAAAGTGTGAGCTGGTCTGTTCCTGAGCTCCAGGCACCTAAACTGAACTTTCAGTCCACTCAAATGAAAGAGTAGGGTTAGGCCTGTTACCTTCAACTGACGAATCTCAATTCCAATGGTCGGTTTGTCCACTATGCTCGCCGCAAGATTTAGGGCCTTCTCTCCTCTCTACATTCACCACGGCTACACATGCAAATGAGTGAATTTCTAGGGAAAATGCCTTATTTCCTCACCTATGGTGGACCTCCTTCTGTCAACATCAGATCATTAATTCTAGAAGACAAGTCTAGAGGGCGATGTACCTTGATTCCAGCTTCCACTCTTGTTCGGTGCCTCGAATCAGTTAAAGGGACTCCTTATAGCCCTTTGAATTGATTGTTTCTCAGCTCTAGCTCCTTTCAGTGTGATCGAGATCTGTATACTTGATGGTTTATTGATGCAGCAGATAATACCGGTGATTCTTGGGCGTGTGTGAGATGTTTCAGACCTCATGATGGGGTGGCCCTTTAGGTAGCACCCCACATGCCCAGATGACCTCTTCATTGCGCTCGATGAAGCTCTTGTACCTTGATGATGCTCACTTCACCACTGCGCACCTTTTAGTTTGCATGTATCACGTATTTTCAGAGCCCTTTCCTTTTTTTAGGGGCATCTGGGTTTCATTTATATCTCATGTACTCAGATATCATTGTACAAGTCTTGGCTGTTATCCCAGGCACAATATGTATGTGATTCTATTGAGGAGGTAAATCCCCTCTGTGGACAGAGGCGATCCCTACTAGCCCAGCAGGGGTCTAGCAACAATCATCAAATGCTACAGCACAAGTTCCTAATTGCGAATAAATAAGCCAACGATGGAGGCCTACCTGGAGTCCAGTGCTATGATTCGTAGAAGAGACAGCGTTCCCGTTCCTCAGCCTCGGCAGATCACGATCCCCACGATCTCCGTGAATGGACACCTGCACATGCAAGAAACAACATGAATACAAGCATAAAATCCAGAATACGCAACTATATATCAGTCAGAAAGGATATAACTCATTATTAACATAAGCGAAAAACAGAGTGGAACCATAACCGGTAGTCATTCATTAATAAACAATCGAAAGAGAGTACAACCAATGTTCTGATGACGCGGTCTCCTTCGGATGGGTCTCCAGTCGTTCACGTCTCGCAAAGCTCACCAGGGAAGGGACAAGCCTCTCTAGAGTCTCTCGATGATAGTCTCCTTACTTGAGTCGACCTTAAGGGAATAAAGAGGGCTCTTACAGCATAAAGGCTCTTGGGAATTTTGAGATTCAAAGCTTAGGCACTTCAAGACTAGCTTGCAATGGCAATGGGCAAGCTTTTATAGATGGAGGAGGAGGGAGTTTGGATCCCTATAATTGTGGGATTGGCCCTATCATCAAGGAAGCTTCCATGGGAGGTGGCAAACCACTTCCCTTCCATGGAATTCTCAGAGCCAAACCTCCCAACTCAAGATAGGCAATGGTTTCTGAGTTTGTTGAAACAAAACTTCCGCCATCTTTATTTAAAAAACACTCCTTAAATTGGCTGGCGCGACTGCGACTCTGGGACAAAGCGCCAGTTGGCGTGGCCTCTTTGTAGGATTTTCCCTATTGGCGCGAGTGATGAACTGTCTGCCCGCGCCAATGCAAAAAGAGATGTTTTATGGTTTTTTGCAAGGAGATGTCTTTAGGGAAATTGAAGCTCATGTTTAGAGGAATGCATTGATAATGATTTCAAGGCATGACAATGTTCACAGGTCACAAAATGGGTCCTCCATTGTGCGGGACGGGGAATGGTAGGGACGGTGACAAATTACTGTGTAACAGATGCCCCCTAAAGTATGAGGCCCGAGAGAGAGAGGGGTGAAATGCTTTACGAGAACATGTTCAACCGAAGGCCCGCCGTCGGAAAACCTGCGCAGAAAGATACAACTGATATCTCAAGTACATGATGTATATGTGGTATGGACGCAGCCATCCGAAACAGAGTATGCTATAATCCGGATCCAGGGTATGGGTGCAGCCATCCAACTAGGATCAAACAAATAGACTCAGGTATGGTCGCAGCCATCCAATCAGTGAGTCATGTACATAATGATAATAATCCACAATCGCAGCCTGGATTACAATAGACACAATCCAGGGTCTTGCGCTCCATCTCGACCCAAATAAAGTACAAGTTCAAGCATGCGAATATGTGAGCTGAAGTCGAACATGCAAGAACAACTTCTGATTACCAGCCAATGATGAGAGCTGTTAATAGACGCGAGAGGAACCACCAATAATGACAATGGCCCTCAAGGTACTACAGGTACAATCTACGGCGTGTGAATCAATGAGCTGGCGTCGAACACCCGTAGAATCACTCGATCGGAGGCCAATGATGAAAACCCCACGTCGAATGTGACGAACCTGCCATTGAGGCATGCAGGCTCCAAGGTACCATAAAGGAGTCTCTAGATCAACTTCCTGGATAATGAGCTGAAGTCGGCAGGAAGTGACCTTGATCGAAGGTGGGCCATAATGTCTCCCACATCATCAACACGAGACAGAGGAACATGATTTTTTTGTTGTGAATCAGGATCGTATGAGAATCAGAGGAAGGTTGATATTTGCAGAGGTCAACTTCTCTTGAACATATAAATGGCACGACAGTGGACTTGGCAGTATTTGACATCAACGGATCAGAGGTCATGGTGACAAGGCAATGAGCAGAGGAGAGGTCAAAAAGGATTATCCAAACCCACGGAGGCAAAGTGAAGAAACGAGATGAGATGTCCCCAACCCGACACGAATGCAGACAAGTGCCATGTTCAAGAGTGACATACTGCCGACACGACAATGATAATGGCTCCATTTTTCCCCCACCATTTCTGGCGAGTACCCCAATTATTTTTTATAACAAGCTTGAAGGGGATAGCATATGCTTGTAATGTAAGTCTGCCCTTCAGGCGAATCCATCCTAGTGCATTTAACAAGTCCTAGGAAGGAGGAACTTGGAGAACGTCATTTCGACTGAATCCGATGTCATCAGGGTTTAACGAGTCTGACAAAGGAAGAACTCGACGTCTTTTCATGTTTAGAGAGTTTGAAAAGACAGCAGAAAAGTAAACTCCAAAGGTCCCTTTTCGTAAATAGTTCCTCAGATCCGAAAAGGTAGAAAACAATATTCGAGAAAACCTCCTAGTCGCGATAGGCTAGGGTATTCCTTTTTCGTAATCAATCCATCCCAGCCCGAAAAAGGGTTAAACGTATACTGGGTAGATGTCGATTCGTGTCCAATTTAACGAGATCAAAACAACAAGGGCCTCGGCAATATTTTCATGTTTAGAGAGTCAGAAAAGAGTTGAAAGATGACTCCAAAGTGACTTTTTCGTGTATTTACCGAGTCCGAAAAAGTATAAAATACAACTCGTTTTCACCGTTAAAGCCGCAAAAACCTGCTGCTGCACATACCAAGCAAGCGTAAAACCCATTTTCGACATAACATATTAAAATATTTGATAAAAATAACTTTTAAAACCCATCCTATGTCGAAAAAGTTATAAATATGCCAAAATGGTAAAAACAAAATTACATTTACTATTTACCTTGGTAAAAAGCAGCAGTGGTCCATTTTGGAGTGCAAACTTCTGATGGTAATTGCGACAGATCCGGTTGACCATTCAGATTCTCGTCTGCTACAGGTAAGAGGCGCTTCTCTATACTTCATTTCAATCCATTTTTTTGATAGTTTTCCCTCATATATCAGGCTCTGTGGCAACTTTTTGAATTTTTAGGGCTGCGCTCATTGGCGCGAGTATCGGGCACGGACCCGCGCCACGTGGCGCAACTGTTCACAAAACAGCCGCGCCAGCGGCCGAACCCAAATTCCGCCTAAAAATCCGAAATTTTAATCATTTTAAATGAAATTTGAAGCCTACCAGAGATCTAATTAAGGGTTTATGACCATGTGGATGCAGGAAATCAAGAAAAATGGTGATTGAGTGGAAAGAAAGAGAGCATGGAGAAGAGGATGAATAGGCCATAGAAAGTGAGGCTTGCATGAATGCCCTCAGAAACTGTGGGCTAAAGAAGTTCTTCCTTACACCCTGTTTACGAGCTCAGCCCGAGCTCCTCCAGTATCTGATCAGTATTTGGGACGAACAGGAACAAGTGTTCAAGTTGCGAGACCAGGTATTGGAACTGGAGGTCTCCGATGTGTATTTCATAACCGGATTGTCTCGCAGAGGTCCGGTACCCATCCTGACTGGGAGCAGACCATTTGGCGAGAAGATGGAAGAAGTGATGGCACGAGTGTGCCCAAGAGCACAAATGGGATCAGGGAGCAAAAAGGTGGATATCCACACTATCCCCAATCTGGCATTGAGAGTTGTCCTACATACCATCACGCGGGCTGCAGGGTCGCAGGCACCGCACGAGGCCACAAAGGCCCAACTCCTGCTGCCCTCAGAGTGCATGAGTCCCGTATTGTTTGACTGGGCTACAGCAGTAACAATAAACATGAAGAGACAGCTCACAAAATGCAAGCAAGCCAAACTGAAACAGTTTGGCTATGGTTCCATCCTGGTATCGTTCATTCTGGAATGCTTACCAATCTTCCAGGGCCAAGGGGCCATAGTAGCAGAGCCGATTCCACGAGAGCCAAGAATGGCTCGCTGGGCAGCACTAATGCCCAGAGCTGGAGGCGGCCAACAGATGTCCTGGAGGCCGGAGTTTTTTAGGTGGTTACGACGCCAGTTGATTGTAGTGGAGGACTGGCCATATGCAGGAACTGACTTCACCGGAGACCCAGATCTCCCACTGCCAGAAGGAGATGACTGGGACGAGGAGTTGGGTAAGACCTCATGTTTTTTGATTTTTATGTTTTATGTTTTTTTTTTGTTAATACACATTCGTCCTAACACATTTTATATATGTATGCAGATGTGGGCCCTGAGAGACCAGCCGGGATGTCTCCAATCTCGCGGAGGACTCATCTCGCCCCTGATCCTTAGGGAGAGGGCACAGGAGGGGAGGAGTTGATCCAGAATCTCGAGGGCATTTCCCGAGGGATCCCGGACTATGCTCGGCTGGCGAATGTACCGATGGCGTACCAGCGTCATACGGTGGGAGTTCCAAGTCAGATCCACCGAATCCTGAGACGCTTAGTGCGTGCAGTTACATGTTATCATGAGCACCATGCGGATTAGCTCTTAGGGATTATACCACACATATTTTTTGAGAGACATGTCGTCTCCGGATGTACTTAAGACGATTATGTATATTTTTTGACTTTATGTGACGCACATTGTGCAAACATTTCGACACACACACACACACACACACACACATATATATACATATGACTATTTTGGATGGATCTTTTACATGTGATGATGTTTTCTATATGTCATGCAAATGTCTAATACAAATGTAATCTAATGTATCAGTTACATAACAAACGACCCAATGAGAAATGTATTCACACAATGTATTTAATCACACATTTCATTTTTACGCAAGCTTAAAAGCACACATGGACACACATATGCAAACTATGCTTGAGAATGAGTTTTATTTTTATGCAAGCTTAAAACACAAACTATGCTTGAAATAAGGAAAATGGGCATGCCCCCCAGCATGGTGTCTCAATTCGAGGAACATGCCCCCCAAGCTTCAGTCCATTGGAAATGGAGTGAAGGTTCAACACAAGAGATTTGATCTAAAGTTAACAAAACTCGAATTGAACAGGCTCGTGTTTCATTATTTTAACGAGGTTGACACACTTAAAAGAACTATCCTCAAACAACTTGTTTCATTGTTTTAGGAGCTTGACACAAGTGGAGGAACTATGCTCCGAGAACCTGGTTTCATTTTTTAAAGAGCTTGAGACAGGGAGGAAACCGTGCTCTAACCGACTTACATCAAAATGAACAAGAAGGTGGTGCTTCCAAGAGTTCCACTCCCGATGGAAGGAAAACATCCTGGAAGTCAGGACCCAATGCCCCCAGTACACTATGCACGACGGCGTCATCACTGAGTGCGGGCACAGGGTAGGTAGACACATAGTTGACCTGCGGTGGAGCAGATACAACGGGTGGATAAAAACCAGGAGGGGGTGATGGCGGACCAGTTGCCACATTAGGACCAAAGAACGAAAGCTGATCAATGGTCACGATCCGTCCTTCATGCGGAAAACAAGCCACACGAAAAAGGGAGGAGACGAGTGCTCCCATGGCATAGGTGTAATCGCGCCCCAGGAGCAGATTGAAATCCAAGGGGCCTGGAACGACCATCACATCCATATGGACGGTTTTACCTCCCAAAGTAACCGGTAACCTTGGAAGGATCCCCAACGGTTGACTCGTCCTTCTGTTAAAAGTCAACAGATTCTGCGTAACAGGCGCAAGCGGTGGCGAACCGAAGGCTTGCCAGGTAGTCGAGGATAGAATACTAACAGAGGCACCTTCGTCTATAATGGTACTGGGTACAACCAGACCAAGAGCCTGTACTGTGATCTCGAAAGGCACGTAAGACGGAAGGCGGAATCCTGCAAATCGACTCCAATCAAAGGAGGCGACCAGACTACTCGGAGGGGATACCATCGAACCGAGAAGGTCTTCCCTTGGTGTTACGGAAGAAGGAGCATCCTCCATAACCTCCATCTCGAAGGCGGGAGGGATATCCTCCGGAGCCTCCATCATGGGAGGCGAAGGAGCAGCTTCTTGAAATACAGGGACAGGAGAATCTTTCTCCAAGTCTGAAGAATCTGAAGAAATCATAAGGACATGGGGGGTGTGAGATCCACTCTCGACAGAAAAGAGCTGGTGCACCATGGACGGGGCCAGTTCAACCGATCCTACGACCAATGGTTGGTCAGGGACGGATTCGTGAATTTGAATTTCTGGGGGAGTGGGATCGACCAAGGATGACTCTTGACCAATCGTAGGATCAACTGGCGGAGGACTCGAAGAAAGCTGATTATAACCAGGTGGAAGGCATGGTGTAGAACCGGTTGGGTTGTCCAAAACTAGTTTGGCTTCATCCATATAAGGACAAAGGTGAATGGCATGGTGCCCTTCACACAACTTACAGGGATTGGTGATCTTACCCTGCTTCTTAGGAGCCTTATCAGCACCAGTTGAAGACATGCCCCCAACCTGGCTCCCGGAAGTCAAAGGCAACGGTGGACGGCCGTCGGACCATGCTTCAAGCACCTTGGGGATGCCAGGGCAGTCTCGAAGAAGATGGTCTCCCGTGCACAACAGGCAAGGGAACTTGAATTTCCGTGGAGGGTTGGAAGGTTTATCGAGAGGAGATATTTCAGAAACAGTAGCTGCACTTTTAGCCTCTCGCTTATCAGACTTCTTCTTCTTTGTCTTCTTCTTCTTCTTCTTAACCACCTGGTTACTCGAATCCAGGCTTTCACCAGGCGAAGTAGAAGAGGAGGACGCAGAAACAGGCGAAGAAGGGGAGAGGTCCACCTTGGAATCACCATGATGTTATTCAGGTGGAGGAACTGATTGAACAGTAGTGGAGACATTCGGGACTACAGAGGTTGAGAACAACCAAACAGGCAACCCAACAGTTAACCCAGGAAGGGACAACGTCGCCATGTAAGGAGCACCAACATTCCCAAAAGGAGGAAAATGACCAGGATTCCCTTCTGAGGGGATTCCTTGGTTGGTAAACTCTGAAAAAGTTGCCATCAAAACTCAAAACCACACACAGGCCGAAAAGGAGTCAAGACACACGATCAAACGGTCAACAAGCAAAATCTAAGAGGGCGTGTAATCGTGGGTGATTAATTTTTACCACATTGAAAAATAAGAAACTTTACCGTTTCATGTTTTAAGAGTCGAGAAACGATAAAAAGGTGACTCTATCTCTTTCAGATTTGACACAAGCGTGAAAGGACAAGCGCTTGGCGATCTTTTCAAATTTAGGGAGTCAGAAAAGACCAAATGACTGCTCGGGAATACTAGGCAAAAAGGGTGTACCAAATAACCATGAACTGCAATATACACCTTGGTTTTAATAATGAAAAATAAATCAACCAAGGACTTTCCGTACGTGCAGGCAATCTCCCCGAATGCTGTGTTCGGTGTATCACGGGTATAGGGCGGCAGACTCGGCTTCCTATGGATAAAGGATTGAAACCTATAGGGGTCTCCCTTTATATACTCGACGGTACGGGGAGCACAAGTCCGTACTAGCGCTGTCTAAAGCCAATAGGCGAACGACAGCTACTAGGTTTAAAGATGCCGGAACACGTCTCTAGCCTAGACCTCTAAATATGTTTCGTTAGATTTCAATGCTGCCTTAGTGTAAATTGAGTAGATTTTAAAGTTGATCTTCAATTACGTTTCAGTTTTCAGGCCCTAACGAATGTGTTGTTTCAAAAACTCCTAAATGCAAAACTACATGCCACAGTACATCATTTCGTTCGATGAAAACTAGCTACAGGAGAGTTGAGAGTTTTTACACAAACAAAATGATCGGAAGACAAACAATGATATCTCTAATGCAACTAATGAAATCGAAAATTTTTCATTCCAATCACTAATTACTAGTAAAATCGAAAAATTTCAATTTGCACTAATCAACCAAAAGCAAAAGAGATTTTTTTTTTGTAATTTTCAATGTTTGATAGCTAGATGCACTAAACAAACTGAAAATAAAAGAGAAGCAACTTGAGAAATGATATTGAGAGAGCAAAACGAACAAATTTCACTCAATGACACAAGCAATCAGATCTCAAATCGACCAAAGTCTCTCAAAACCAAGAAAAGACTCAAAGGCTCCAATGGACCGTGTAATCTAGGCCCAAAGCAAGACCACACGAAATTTGAATGAAGAAAAGAGCAATCACCCAAAAATCGCAACAAAACTGTGAACAACTACTAAGAGGATGCGGAGGAGCAATCAGAGAATTGACTGGATAAACAAAACACCAAAACTCCCAAGGAGGGCTCGATACATAAAGCAACTAGATGCCCTAGGGCTTAAAACATGAAATCGATGGAGAAAAGCAAACAACCAAAGGACGAAGGCAAATTCCCAGTCAAATAGGACTCCAACACACTCAGGTAGTCGAAAAATCAAGAAGAAAAACACTGACCAGACCTAGAGAGCTCAAAACTGAGCAAACCCTAATACCCTACAGGAGTGGCGCGACTGTAAGGCTGCAACTGGCGCCAGCAAGCAATTGGCGCGGTCAATACAAAAGCAACGTGCGCCAATTGGTGCGACTGTCGGGCTAAAAAGTGCGCCAGTCGAGTTTCTCAGCCAAAAATAAAAATGAACTACTCCAGAAGCAGATCAATGTAAACTAAGCAAACTGAGAAACAAAAAACAGCAAAAGAACCCAGCCCAGAAGGCTAACCAAGCAAGGAAAATCATAAAACAATCAAAACGAGACAATCCAAACGAGACAGTGAAAACTAGACGATTCCCCAGTGGAGTCGCCAAATTGTTGAGGAGGTAAATCCCCTCTGCGGACAAAGGCGATCCCTACTAGCCCAGCAGGGGTCTAGCAACAATCATCAAATGCTACAGCGCAAGTTCCTAATTGCGAATAAATAAGCCAACGATGGAGGCCTACCTGGAGTCCAGTGCTATGATTCGTAGAAGAGACAACGTTCCCGTTCCTCAGCCTCGGCAGATCACGATCCCCACGATCTCCATGAATGGACACCTGCACATGCAAGAAACAACACGAATACAAGCATAAAATCTAGAATACGCAACTATATATCAGTCAGAAAGGATATAACTCATGATTAAACATAAGCAAAAAACAGAGTGGAACCATAACCAGTAGTCATTCATTAATAAACAATCGAAAGAGAGTACAACCAATGTTCTGACACCGCGATCTCCTTCGGAAGGGTCCCCAGTCGTTCACGTCTCGCAAAGCTCGCCAGGGAAAGGGCAAGCCTCTCTAGAGTCTCTCGACGATAGTCTCCTTACTTGAGTCAGCCTTAAGGGAAGAAAGAGGGCTCTTACAGCACAAAGGCTCTTGGGAATTTGGAGATTCAAAGCTTAGGCACTTCAAGACTAGCTTGCAATGGCAATGGGCAAGCTTTTATAGATGGAGGAGGAGGGAGTTGGGATCCCTATAATTGTGGGATTGGCCCTATCATCAAGGAAGCTTCCATGGGAGGTGGCAAACCACTTCCCTTCCATGGAACTCCCGGAGCCAAACCTCCCAACTCAAGATAGGAAATGGTTTCTGAGTTTGTTGAAACAAAACTTCCGCCATCTTTATTTAAAAAACACTCCTTAAATTGGCTGGCATGACTGCGACTCTGGGACAGAGCGCCAGTTGGCGCGGCCTCTTTGTAGGATTTTCCTCATTGGCGCGAGTGATGAACTGTCTGCCCGCGCCAATGCAAAAAGAGATGTTTTTATGGTTTTTGCAAGGAGATGTCTTTAGGGAAATTGAAGCTCATGTTTAGAGGAATGCATTGATAATGGTTTCAAGGCATGACAATGTTCACAGGTGACAAAATGGGTCCTCCAATGGTGGTGGGACGGGGGGAATGGTAGGGACTTTATTAAATTAATGCAATGTATTTATTATCATGTTTTTATCCCGTCTATTTTTATATGTACTATATAGTTCAGTCCCTTGTCTACTGGATGCATTATTCTTTTTACTTTGTCTCGACGGGCATAGGTATGCCTCCCCTTCCACCTATAGAACATGTACTCACTCATAAAAGATACTTTTTGCACCTGTAAGTCTTGCCTCCTCAGGGTCTAGTCCTCTAGTGCTTTTCTCTACCTTATATTTCTCTCTCTCTGACTTCACCTTCGGTTTCTAGTGATTGAGTTCTTACAACGTACTTCGGTCATACGATTAGCTCCTAACGCATGCACGTTGGGGGGAAATCTGTTACACCATTTTTTGGTCATCTAACCTGTTATTATTAGATGGACCCAAGTACACCATGTAAGACCAATTTTACCCTAAGTAAAATTTCTTTCACTATGAAAAATAACTTATTAAACCTCATTTATTAAGTTGTTTATGGTCTAAACAGGAAACCCCATGAGGAAATATTAAATAAATCCACATTTGTTTGATTTTCCTCATGGAATAATTAGTTAAAAAATAGTTTAATTAATATTCCTGGCCATATTTAACCCAAAACAAGAAAATTAATTAGATAAATCATTATTTATCTTATTATTTTCTAGGAATAATTATTTAAACTTTATTTAAATAATATTCCTGGCTAAATGTGACTGAATCATTTATAAATAATTAAATAAATCATTATTTATTTAATTATTACTCAACCATATCCTTAAAATAATAAATAATTTATTTATTTATTTATTATTTACAAATAAAGGGATTTGACCAAAGTCAAATTAATTTTCCCTCCAACAAATATAATAAAATATTCCATAAAAATTGGATCTTGATTTGGTTAATAATATTTTAATTATGCACCAATATCTAGACTAACTCAATATTTTGTTATAAATAGAAGGGTTTTTCCATTCACTCACTACCTTTTTTTACCTAAAGATCACTCTAGATCTATACTTTTGGTCTGACTTTGATCCACCATCATTGTCATATTTTGCTACCAACTTTGATCCACCATCATTGTCATATTTTGCTACCATTTTTCTTATGAGCTCCCTTTGAGTTCCATTTTTTTCTGGGTTTTCTACACCATCAAGAGAGAGCGATTTTAGATCTGAAGTGTTGAGGACTTACAAGAACCCATCCCATTGAAGGGGATTTGTAACATCTTTCTATGTTCCCTTCCCAGGTGTCAAAAAATACAAAAATTCCTTAAAACAATCTTGTCTTGTCTATTGGATGCATGGAGCAACTCTTGCTTTTATTAATTGCTTAATGTCTTTTAATGAATAGATCTAGATTTTGTAGCATTTATCTTGGTCAACTAATTGCAGATCTAAAGATATTAGCAGCCATATTTTCTGTTAGGGTTGTTTGTTATGCACGGCTAAAGTGAGCCTTTTTCGTACGCCTGCGATTAAGATTCATACTAACAATATGGAATTCTATCTTGAGAGTTTGAGCTGTGGTAATTCCTGCCAATGCATTACAAGATATGGCCGGACTTATTTATTCTCTCTCTAGGGTTGGTTCTTCATGTTTATCTTCTTCTTTTGAAGTTTCTTGTTCCTTTTCTTCTTCCTCTTCACAATCTATTTAAAATAATTTCTTCTCAATACACGTATGACCTTTAGTGTATTTTCTATCACAACTGTAATAAATCCCTTTTGCTATTTTTTCTTCCAAATGTTGTGGTGTCAACCTTGTAGGTTGTGGAAGGGTATAAGTAGCAACACTTCCATCTTTATAGATGTGAGTGGTAGGCTTCCTTGTCACCATAATTTTTCTTTCAATTTTTCTCGCCAACATGAATTCCTTATCCAATAAATCAAGTTCCCAAAGGAAAACCTCATGAGAAACTCATGTTGGATGTTATCATTTAAAGTACCTATGAATAAATCAATCATATGCTCCTCTAGAGTATCATTTACCCTTATATTCAATTTTTGGAAGTCCTCAATGTGCTCCACCATTGAACCCTTTTGTTTGATATTTATCAATTGGCTAAAGAAGGTATTGCTCTTTGTATCCACATAATGTGCTATCATTTACTCCGTAAAAATTGATAAAGTGACAATTTATTTATGATATCAAAGCCATTGATTCCATACAAACTGATTGGGTTCTAAATACAAAGTTGCAATCCACACCTTTTTGTGTTTTTCACATTGTGTAGATCAAAATATTGCTCCATCAGTAGTATCATTGTTATGGGATCTTTTCCATCAAACTTCTTCATATCAATCTTTGGAATATGGTGGGTATTCATTCCAAAGTTAGAGTCTATGAAATCATGATTAAAATTTCTTCTATTCTCATCATGAGTTTCCTCTACTACCTTTTCGCCATTACGAATATTTTCTTGTAGCAACTTTATCAAACCTTCAAGTTTTGCTTCTATACCATCGATCTTAGCTTCCATGTCATTCTTCAAACCATCCATAGTAGCTTCCATTGAATCCTTCAAACCATCCATATTAGCTTCTATGTCTACTTTTAAACCATTCATGTCTCCTTTTAATCCATCCATGTCACATTTTAGTTCATCTTTGGTTTCTCTTAATGAGAGCGAAATTTGTTGCACTTGGTCCCGTAATTTTGATATATCATGTTTCAATTCTTCCTCCTCATGCATAATAGTAGAGATTTATGAGGGCTTAATGGGCGTGGAATTATTTTTTTTGGGAGGAATTTAATATTCTTCAATATCCCCTTGGAATCACTTCAAACTGATTTTTCAAACCAAATTTATGTAATTTTAAAAAATACACACCTTTTTTCTTGCTTTGTAGAGCTCGATCTTGAATATGTTGTATCTATGTAATTTCATATATCCAAGGTCTTAAATTAAGCCTTCTTTCCAATTCCACGAGTCAAACCCTAATGGGATTCTTGAAGATAAATTTATTCCAAATCTCCCACTATGATCTGATTATGGACTAATTAGTAGACCAAAGTTGTAATGGGTTCCACGTGTCACTGTATAAACATTAGTCTCTTAAATTGATATAGGAAAAACTATTATACATGCACTTTCTGTCACTTTTTTAAATAATTCAAATCCGATGTCTGAAATGAAAGTTATGACAATTTTCCCTGGGTTTCCTGTTAGAGACAGAATTTTGGAGCTTGCAAATACCTAACTTCCTCAGATCATATCTCCAAAAATTCACTGAACCAAGCTTTGAAATTCCGATACGAAGTTCACCAATATAACGAATCCACATGGTTTCAATTTAATCTTCTGAATCTTTGTAGAAAAAACATTATATTAAATTTCCAAGATGGTCTCTTTTAAGAGGCGAAACCCTAGAATCCAAAGCTCTGATACCAAATGTTATGCAACCATCTCACAAAACAATAGAAATTATAGATCAACAACTTAAAAAATATCCTCTTCGAGGGGGAAACCTCATTACATTACATAAATTAACAATTCTTGGATTATTCAAATGAAAAAACCTCCTTTATATAGATAAGAGTCTAAGAGATCACCATATAATCAGAGTCGACATAACAATAATATTGTAAGGGCACAATAATAACAATAGTGGGCTTCTACGGGGTACACGAATAGCAATATGGGGACTACATGTGTACAACAATAGAAATAAGGGGGATACACTAATAATAAAAATAAGGGGATACACTAGTATTATAGAGACCTAACACTATCCATCATTATTGTTGGTTCAAGATTGTTGCCAACATGTTGAAAGTTTCATTCAGCACATGGAAAATGTTTATGGAGATAATGATATTATAGAGGCATTTTATGAGAATTATTTTAAACATTAGAAGGAAATAGTAAACGATGAGGACAGTTGCCGTGATATTCAGGTTTGTTCTCTTGAGTTTGATGAACATATTCAGTAGTTTTCAAATGACCAAGAAAGGGATGAGGGTATTAGATCATTTTTTTCTTCATGCCATTCATTTTCTATGAAAATCATATCTATGAAATTTCATGCATAAAAATTTTAGGCAGTGAAATCATTCATGGTGATAACTACCCAGAGTTGCAAGAAAATAATGAAGAATAGCAGGTTGTTTTAGCCTCCCTTGAATGGTGTAGAATCTATTCATGATTTTACATCTCTTGAATTGACATATCCAGAATTTTTTAAAAGCCAAGATGACAAGAGGTTTTCAGTAGGAAGTTTGAGTTGTCATTCTTTGAGTCTTTATCTATGTTCGATAACTTGAATGCAAGCTTCAGTCAAGTATCCATTTTCTTGATTGGATACATTGGAACGATCATTTCACATGATTATATAGCCATCTTCAACAGCTTAGAGTAGGAAATGGTGTGATCAATAAGCTTTTTGAGAAAGAACTTCTCTTAGTTTGATTTTCAATTTTTCAAGAAATTGTTTCAGTTTGTTTTAAAATCGCAACCTGTATTGTACAGTTTGAGGTTGTGAGTTTGGTTCCAGTTGCAGTTGTTTCAGAGAAAAAATAGGTTGCAGCTTATGAATTGAGGTTTGTGTCAACCCAATGGTTAAGGCATTGGTCTGTGAAACCAGAGATGTGTGGTTCTTTGGCACACCGCAGGGGAATGCCATCCCCAGTAGGATCCAGTGTTAGCACTCTATAATTTTCGTGCTATTTATAATTTAATTCACTCATTTTGTAGCGTTTTGGAATTCGTTTTTGTGCATCGATGTTAAAACAAGAGTTTTAAGGTTTTCAACATCATTAGAAAACTATTTTCCTCATCCAGGGGCCCCAAAATTCATTCAAACATATGCAGGTGAAAATTTGTTGCGCTTAGGCACTGCTCTTATGTTGTAGATGATGTTTTTCAAGGATGGAGATTTAAAGTATGAATACATGTTATCCAATAGGTACATGATGATGTTCAGGATTACTTTCAAATGTGTGGCATATTAGAAACCTAGGAGGTGATCAAAATCATGAAAATCATGAATTCATTGTGCTTCTGAAGTAGCGCGGCGATAGCGCTATGCTTCCACACAATCAATAGTTTGACCTTGAAATTTGAATCTAAACCTCATGTAATTGAATATCATGTCTATTAAAAGTTTTGTTAAGTTTCTTGCAGATTCAGCATTCAAGAATTGATCATATAATATGAAAAGGAAGCATGTTGTGTTTTGGTTGCAAGCTTGATTTGTTGTGTTTTTTATTGTTTTATAAGTTAACTTCAAGATAATTTCCAAACCAACTAGAGATTAATTTTGAAAAAGTAATAGAGGTTTTTTTAAAACGAGCTAAATAATGAAAACCTCCTTTTGTTTTGTAACATGTGATATATTGGAATATTTGAATGAATATTTACATACTCTTTTTGAGATTTCTTTATTTCTTGTTTTATTCATGATATTTGGGTGTCGACTTTGAAGATTTGGAGAAGAATTTTCGAAAACGGAGAGAGGTGTCTCTCAAGAACAAGCTCATATACCAAAAATCCCTTCAGTTTTATAAAAAAAAATCATGATTCTAGAGATATGATCTAATATTTGACCCCTATTTTCCATAAATTCGGTCCCTATTTCCTATTAGGAAATTTCTAAATCTAATGTAGTTGACTCTATGTATGGGAAAATGGTTGAGCTCGACCCCCTAAGTCCAAGGATGAGATAATTGTATATATTTCATGAATTTTTGTGTGAAAATGGTTGGTTGGTCAGTGTGTGATAGAGAATAAATTGAGCATTGTACTTCTTTATTAAAAAAAAATTAGTGAATGATGAAGGGAGAGGTCTACTTGTTCATGAATTCATGTGTCAGTTTCTTATGGTGATATTTATCTCCTATTCTTGTTTTATTATCTTTTGTTATTTCCATGCTTAAATTTCAAGTCTTCAATGTTCATTTAAACTAAATTTATTTCAGAATTCACTTTAAGTGCTCTATTAAAGGTTACTGAATAGTTTAGTGTTTTTTATTCTATTGAGATATCTAAAATTCATCCTCAACCAGATGCTTTAGATATTATCATTTACACTACTCCTCTTATCACCTATCTACAATGAAATTTGACAAAAACCACCATAAGGATTTCCTACCTCGCCCCTGTCTAAGGATTCCTCATTTTTTCATCATCTCTACGAAAATAATTATCTTAATATGAGTCCATGCCCAATGGATCTTCCCTCTTCCCTACCATCAAACTATCAAATCTTATTTCTCTATGATCTTAATACCTAGCCTAAAAAATAAGACAATTAGTGATCTAATTTATTGAAGATTCATATAGAGAGAGCCCTCCTTGAAGCTTGAAGGGTTAGATTCTAGTTTTAAAGTGGTTTGTGGTTACCTTTGGATTCCTCTCCTCAACCTAGAGGAATTACGAAGTGCTACTAAGTACAATGACTAGGGCATCAAATATCTCAAACTATTTGTCATCATGTTGAGCCTCTATAAATCATGGACTCTTATGTATCATGGAAAATAACAACAAAGTTCCCACAAGGGGGTCTCATAATAATTTTTATAAATTTGACTAAACTAATGTTAAGTTGTTAAAAGTCAAATTATAATTGATTGATTATGCAACATGGTACTAACAAATGATAATATTTTGTTATTATTGATGAGCTAATGATTTGTTTTGACTGGTATATTTGTTTCTCTACTACCAACATGGTTATATTTTTAACTCTCCTTCTAGCTACCACAAAGTTTTGAACCTAGATTGTCAATAAGAATGTGACCCTTCAAATCAAATTTCTTATCAAATTTGATTAAAATTATATTTAATTTTTATTCGAAAATAAATTCTTATTTTTATATGGGTATCTAAGTACTTTGTTATATTTATTAAATATATTTTAAGTATAGTTATATAATTTTATAATGAGAAATTTATTTTATATATATATATATATATAAATTCACACACACATGTAAGAGATGTTAGTATCTATATTTATAGATAAAAATAGGAAAAAAAACATAACATTACAATTTTAAATTACAAGAAAACCCATTAAATATTTATATTTGTGTAAGATATAGAGAATACAAAGAGAGAAAAATTCACTAAGTTTCAATCCTTTATTTTTTAAATATAACATGAGGATAACATCATCCCTTTCTTATGGATTCATTTGTAGATTTATAGCTACATCAAATAAGAGTTAGTTTCGTATTTTGGGCCTTCAAATTATGCACAGTTAAATTATTAATATTTCATCGAATTTTCATTTAGTTTAATATTTTCTTTATTCTTGAATTGTATATAATTACTCAAGCAATTAATTATAAACCCATTTCAAAATATATAAAAGGACTTTTGGCAAAGTATATAAGTTAGTAATATGTTTTGAATTATTATTATTTTCTAAAACGACTTTTCACAAGTAGGTAAAATGAGAAATAGGTTTTGAGTTATTATTATTATTTTTTTATTATATTTTAAATTATTTCAAACATGTTTCATTCCATTCATCACTATGTTAAGTATTTTTTAAGCTTCTCTTCAACCCCATATATCTTATTCTTTGTTTCCACTTCTTTTGGTTTCATGCCCACTTGGACATTTTTTTGACTCAATAGGTTCCTTGAGGTTTATCCTCCACCCTTATAGTTGTTATCCTCTCTTGGTTCTCTTAGTCATTGGGTAAGCCTAGCAAACTTATATTCATCATACATTTTTATAGATTGAGTTCCATAAGCTTAATTCCCACCCAAACACACATGCACTTTATGATTTGGAACTCTCACTCCCAACTCTCTTATGTCACATCACCTTCTAGACCTCCTATACACTTCACCCTCTGATATCAACAATTCTATCTGTGCGTTTGAAATTGTATTTAACATTTACCATAGCCATTTCTCACCCTAAGATTTAATTTTTAACATTTACCCTATTCATTTCCCTACCTAGGATTTAATTTTTATGTCTATGAAAGTATCATGATTTTCTATTTCATCACGCTTTTGTGCAATGATGAATTACCAAATGAGGATGAATGTATCCTCTTTATTATCATTTAGTTATTGTTCAATGCATTGATTAAACTCTACATTGACAACTTGGAATTTCCACACTAACTTCAAACTTGATACTAAAATTTCCTTATCCAAATATGGTGGAAAAATGCATAAAAACGTTTTGGATTATTGGATTTGTATCTTAATACTTGATTTATATACATACATAAATATAATTGATTGACATGTGCTTCTTGCTAGCAACTACTTAAAAGGACTCACCTAAGCCTCATGACAATCACATGTTTGTTTTGAGATACTATCATTTATTTATCAAATGTTATTATGTATGGTGATTTGGGTCTTATCTATATTTTATTTTTTGACTTATTTACAATGTATTCTAAAACTTGTAAATAGTATACAAATAATTAACATGGTAAAATTATGAGAAAGAAAATAATTTTTCTTATTTTATACTTAATTTTTTTCATATATATATACTATTCATTTTATTTTATACATAATATATACACAACATTATTTGTCATTGGTTTGATTCGACCCCATCGACCCTGAAGTAATTTTTCCCCACTGAGAAAACCTTAAAGGTGAAGGCGATTCCTCGCCGAGAAAACCCTGAAGGCAAAATGGGAAGGAGATTCAAGTAAGCACCCCAAGCTAGGAAGGCTTCTTCCTAGGTCTGTAGTCTCCTAGGCGTTCATTGGTGCCTTCCCTTCACTTCGTGCCACGATGCATAGCATAAAAGCTACACTGGGGTGGGGAGTAATAAACACAGAAATCAGTTGCAAAGTGAGGGATTTATCGCTCAACCTAATTAGTCCCTGTAGGAATTTACAGGGTAAGTTCTGTAGATCAAGAACCAAAGGTCACTGCTCACAAATTAGTACACCAGTATAATCACATGGTTAAAACCCTCGAAGAGGGAAACAGTCCATGGCCTGAGCCAACATGGCCACTTCAGGAAATTTATTAATATAAAAGAAATGGTTACATATGTTTCTCTCATAAACAGTTAACCAACAAATGACCCTCCATGCTCTTTAAATAGAGTTCATGGACCAATCGGGTGTTAAGCCACAGATCAAGTGTCGTTAATACCGAGGTGAGAGATAACTGTCAGACCACTACAAATCGTGACCATCGGATTATAAGTTACAAATGTACATGGTAAAGAAACACACTTTACCTAACTCTACACTAGACTAAGTTATTCTTAACTATTTCCTATGTGTCGTAATATCATAACATCCCCCCTTAAGAACAACTTGGGATAGGATTGAAGGATTTACAAAGGTGACACAAAAGGAGCCTATTTCCTATGTGTCAAAATATCCTGACATCCCCCCTTAAGAACAAATTGGGATAGGATTGAAGGATTTACAAAAGTGACACAATAGGAGAAGGAAGGAGGCATTAGAGCCTATCCCCCCTTAATGACAACTTTCTTGAACTCCAAGCATGGATTGAAGTTTGGTAAACTTCGCTTCTTTGAGAGCCTTCGTAAAGATATCGACTACTTGATCATTGGTTGGACAATACTGCACTTCAAGAACACGATCATGAATGAGCTTTCTAATGAAGTGTATGTGGAGTTCAATGTGTTTCATACGCTGATGCTGAACTGGATCTTTACATAGCTGAATGGCACTCTGATTATCACACCAAAGTCTAGTTGGATGTTGCTGATGAAGACCAAATTCAGATAGGATCTGACGAAGCCACATGGCTTCCTTGTTGGCTTCAACTACACCACAATACTCTACTTCTGCTGAAGAAAGAGAGATGGAATTTTGTTTCTTACAAGACCAAGTAATAGGTCCTGAACCAATATTGAATACATATCCTGTAGTAGACTTTCGATCATAAGCGTCACCATCCTAATCAAAATCAGTGAAACCAATCAACAATGGAGATGCCCCTGCACTGTAATGAATCCCGAACTGAACTGTACCTCGAATATATCGAAGTATTCTTTTAGCTGCTTTCCAGTGACTTTCATGAGTTTGGTGCATAAACCGAGCAACAAGACCAACGGAAAATGAAAGGTCAAGATGGGTATGGGTGAGATACAGAAGTTTACCAACAAGTTGATGGTATAAGGTAGCTTCAACTTCAGGGGTAGTACAAGTGACTGAAATCTTGACTCCAGACTGAAAGGGAGAAGGGGCTGGCTTACAGTCTTCCATGTGAAAGTGGTGTAGAAGATCACAGGCATACTTGGACTTAGAGAGGGTAATGCCTTCCTTGGATTGCAAGACTTGAAGACTAAGGAAATAATGCAAGTGTCATAAGTCTATCATTTCAAACTTCTTTTTGAGGCTAGACTTCACATGGTTTATATGGTTTGGATCACTACCAGTAAGGATAATATCATCAACATAAAGAACAATTTTGGTGAAGGACTTACCCATTTTCTTGGTGTAGACAGTGTTGTCAGAATGACACCTATAAAAGCCATTAACTAAGAGAAATCTATCCATTTTGGCATACCAAGCCCGAGGAGCTTGTTTGAGACCATAGAGAGACTTCCTAAGACGAAAAACAAGACTGGAGTCTTTTTGGATAAATCTAGGGGGTTGTTCCATGTAGATTTCTTCATACAAATCCCCATGTAAGAAGGTGGATTTGACATCCATCTGATGGACTTCCCATTTAAAGGAGGCAGCAAGGGAAAGAACAAGGTGGATAGAATTCATTTTGGCAACAGGGAAGAAGGTTTCAGTATAGTCAATGCCTTCAACTTGTCAAAATCCTTTAGAAACAAGACGAGCTTTATGTTTATCCACTTTTCCATCTGGTCCAAACTTGGTTTTGTAAACCCATCTGCATCTGACAAGTTTTCTTCCTTTTGGAAGAGGAACAAGATCCCAAGTATTATTTTCCAATAAGGAGCGATACTTTTCATTCATAGCTTCATCCCAATCTAGATGACCAGAGGCTTCTTCAAAGGTTTCTGGGTCAAGTTTTTCTAGAAATTGAGCCAATAAGGAAGAGGCTCTTTTGAACTGAGAACGTGTACATTGTCGATCTGCAGGGTCACCTACAAGAGAACCTGTTGCATCCCGATTAGAGCGGACCCATCTTGGAAGCGATGGAGTATAAGGAACAATTTCAAGAGGTGGAGGAGGATTTTCATCCTCGATGTCATCATCTGAACTAGAAGGAATGTTATTAAAAATAGAAGAGAGAGAGAGAGAGAGAGAGAGGTGGCACATATGTCAAATCAGGCTCGCAAGCCAAAGGTGGCACACTTGTCGAACTAGGCTCGTAGGCCGATATATTTTCATCAAATTTTACATCTCATCTAATGATAATATTTTTGGATTTTGGTTGAAGAAGTCTATATCCTTTGACATATTCAAAATATCCAACAAAAATACATTTTTCACTCTTAGATTCTAAGGCTTTATGTTTCGCATCTAGAATATGGGCCCAAGCATCACTTCCAAAAACACGAAAGTGACTTACATCTGGTTTGATTGAGCTCCAAGTTTCTTCTGGAGTTATATTCTTTAAAACCTTATTAGGAGTGCGATTTACTATGTAATTTGCACAGTTAATGGATTCTACCCAAAAATTGAGACCAAGCCCTTTAGATTGAAGCATACAAATAGCCATTTCTTTTAAGGTGTGATTCTTCCTTTTAGCTACACCATTTTGTTGTGGAGTATATGGAACAGTATGTTGCAATTGAATGCCATGCTCAGTGTAGAAGTTGATAAATTTGTTGTTAACATATTATCCACCATTTTCTGATCTTAACTTAAGAATTTGATGTCCAGATTGTTTCTCAACAAAGGCCTTAAAGGCCAAGAACATGTTAAAATTTTCACTCTTGAGTTTTAAGAAATATATCCAAGTGCGTCTAGAAAAATCATCAATGAAAGTTAAGAAGTACTCTGCAACCAGAGAAAGAAATAACAGGAAGAGGACCACATAAATCACTGTGCACAAGCTGCAAAGGGGTTGAAGCGTGCCAAGAGGCACGTTTGTCAAAACTATCCCGATGATGTTTTCCGAGTACACATCCGGAGCAAACACCATCTCGGCAAGATACCATAGGAAGGCCCGTCACCATATTTTCCTTACATAGAGTTTGAAGAGAGCGATAGTTTAAGTGACCAAATCGCTTATGCCAAAGTTTTCTCACATCATCATTATGAGCAACAAAAACAGAGGGAAGAGAGGATAACCCAAATTTGTCAAACTTATACAAACTTGTGGAATCATCAACAATGCCAGTAGCTAAAATATGTTTAGGATCTTTGAGGTCCTTGATTACAACATCATGAGGTGAGAATTCTATTATTTTCCCTTCACTTGAATGAGTTATTTGATAAACAGATAGAAGGTTGCATGACAAGGTAGGAACACATTGTACATCATTAAACTGACCATTATCTAGATGAATTGTTCCAGATCCTACAACAATAAGAGATCTATCATCACCAACATAAATATGTTTGGTGTTACAATAATTTAAAGAAGAAAACATGGATTTATTTTTAGCCATGTGGTAAGAAGCTCCAGAATCAATGAGCCATTCATGAGAAGGAGAGGAAGAAGATACATTTAATGCATAACCAGATCTTGATGCTTGACAACCACAAGCAGAAAGTGTCATGCCTAAAGGTGAAGGTGAAGAGTGCTCCAAATTGATGTTGTGCTTCTTCATTGCTGCTTCTAAGGCTTCCATCTTCTAAAAACATTTGGACTCTATATGGCCATCCCGATTGCAAAAGTTGCAATGTCTATCTGTCTTCTTCTGTTTGTTTTGATTTTCCTTATTATTTTTGTGATTTGATTTTTCAGTTTGCGGCTGAAATTTCTTAGGGTGCTTGTTTGGTTTAGGACCATATTTTTTAGGATACTACTTCTTGGGATTCTTTCGATATGGTTGTTGTTGGGCTGCTAAGGCTTTCTTAGAAGCGTTTCCAGCAGTGATAAGACCAAGGTGTAAAAGTTTTTCTTGTTCTCTTATCAAAGAATCAGAAAAGGAATCAAAAGAGGGATTCTTGTAGGTGGTTCCTGAAGAAATGATGGCTTCTCTGGTGGAATGGAAGGCAAAAAAAAATACAGAGTATGTAGGGCCAAGCTTAGCAAGAATGCAATAGATGAGGCTACCATCGTCTTTTTTGATCTTACAACCTTCTAAAAGAATTCTGAGGATCTTAAATTTGGACAAAAAATCTTCAATGGAGGAGAAATTATTGGGGTCCAAAGTAAGCAACTCATTTTCAAGCTAGTGGATTTGATTTTGAATGCCAAAAACATTTTTTAGCTTTTCCAGGGCTTCATCAGGGATGTCAATGTCAAGGATATGAAATCGAAGATCTTGAGAAATGGACATTCCTATCAACCCTCGTGCTTGATCTTGTTTATTTTCCCATTTAGCAGCTTTATCATCATTAGAAGGTTTAGTTTCTTATCCTATGGCTATTCTATAAATCCCTTTACTTCTAAGTATATCTACCATGTGAGGTAGCCATTGGAAATAATTGGTGCTATTAAGAATAACCGGGCATGCACTTTCCATTTTTTTTTTTTTAACTAAAGCTGATAATAGGTAAAAATAACTAATCCAATGGAAATATCTCGAAAAATTAGGTCGTTTCAAAAAAAATGGCTCGAGAAACGGCTTCCGGATGAAGAAGTTATGCCCGTTTGAAAACACGAGTCAAGGGGAGCGTTAGTTTGTTGTACTAACACTCTGTTCTAGAGGATCACCAGTGTTACTAACACGCTTGTCAAGAGAAGGGAGAGTGTTATAACGCACTGGTCAAGAGCAGAGAGTCCTGTTAATGGGACTTTACTCGATTTCCAACTAACGTGGGTTGATTTCCAAACAATTTTTTAAGAAAAAGAACTCTCTTTAATCTATTTGGATGTCAACTATTTTTCTGTGTGCGTGCCTTTTCCTACACACAAGACCAAGCAAACAAAGAAATGCAAGCCATACGGAAGAATGATAGTTCTTCGATTAGCCTTACCGAAAACTATCTATTTTACTATTTCTGATTTCCCGAGATCACACAGAGACGCGGGGAAAGAGCATACATAGTTAAAAAAAAAAACTTCTTCCTGTTTCTGATTTTCTGAGATCAGACACAGTGCAGGGAAAAGAGCATACGTAGAGAAGATGATATATATCTGACAAATAAATAAAACCTAAAAACCGAAATAAACAGAGGGAACTAAAATAAGCAGAACTATTAACAAATATAACTGCAAAATAGATACTTTCTGCCTCCAGATCTAAACTGAAATAACTTGGGCAACCAGAAACCTTTTCGCATGAAACGAAAGGTGTTCCTCACTATAACAGATGCTCTGGACACAACAGAGTAGTTCTCCAGGCCTGAAAAAGTTTAGAAATAATAGATCTAGGAAACGGCATTTGCATGCAGTCAAACCAGCGTCGGATTTGGATCAACAATGGATGCGACCCTCAAAATAGCTTTGATACCATGTAGGAATTTACAGGGTAAGTTCTGTAGATCAAGAACCAAAGGTCACCTCTCACAAACAATCAAAAATTAGTACACCAGTATAATCACGTGGTTAAAACCTTCAAAGAGGGAAACGGTCCACGGCCTGAGCCAACGTGGCCACTTCAGGCAATTTATTAATATAAAAGAAAAGGCTACATATGTTTCTCTCATAAACGGTTAACCAAAAAATGACCCTCCATGCTCTTTAAATAGAGTTCATGGACTAATCAGATGTTAAGCCACGGATCAAGTGTCGTTAATACCGAGGTGAGAGATAACCGTCGAACCACTACAAATCGTGACCGTCGGATTATAAGTTACAAATGTACATGGTAAAGAAACACACTTTACAACTCTACAATAGAATAATTTATTCTTAACTATTTCCTATATGTCGAAATATCCTAACAGTCCCAGCTGAGAAAACCTCGAAATTGAAGTTGATTCCTCACTGATAAAATCCTGAAGGAGAAATGGGGAATGAGATTAAAGGACAAGAGGATAATTCGGCACTTAAGTCCCTAGTGAGTAACATGTATCGTTAAGACTCCTTCCATATCATTACTTGAAACTAGGTTGACCATCTTGCTAGATACGAGAACATGTACAAAAATAGCCTCCTCACTAGCTAAAGTTAAACTCACAAGTAGATAATGGTTTCATCAATTTACGTCATTTTTTCCAAAGGATCGACATTTAACAAATACTTCTCCAAACATCATGTATGAAATCCCTCTAAAGCTAAACGCTCTCTCAATATGGTTTCAATACGGTTCTTAGTGCTTGAGAAAAGGCAACTTCCACCTCTTCATAATATCATGGGGTAGATGATAACCTAGAAGCAACCACTTTAATACCAGAGGTTGTAGCCTGGGTAGTTTCATTGATACTTGATTGGCGGCCAGGTAATAACAACTAAAGTTTTATTTTCTCATCTAGGTTGTGAATAACCTAAGAAGGGTCCCATGGTACTATGAATGAGTTAGCACGGGTGCTTAAAAATTCCCTATTTTGTAAGCATATGTGAGATAAAAGCACCAATAAAGTATATGTGCCTTTTTGTTCTTCGATATTTGCACTTTTCTCTGTCGATTTGATCAGCTGAAGTGAAATGAGATAGTTTAGTAGTAAGAGAGTCAATATTAGTTTCAAGCTCCCTAGAAAAAAAAGTTTTCTTAGAAAATAAATTCTAGATCTGCCATGAATGATTTAGATATTTTTCATTTAAAAGTAAATTGTAGATCTATCATGAATGATTAGACACTACACCAACTTATCTCATTGTCCATTACAGGGTTTATGTAATCCTCTTGATATTTAGTGGTAAGACTATACAACTGAATAGGGCATGTTCCTCCAAAATTTCCTCCACGAATTTCACAATGCTCTTGCATACGTTGGGTCCAATGGTTGAACAACTCTATGGCTTTCTTTATCAACAAACATTTTCCTTTCTTTCAAGTACAGGACAACATCATTATCAAAAATTTAACAATGCATGGTATGGATCCTTACTACCCAATATTAAAATACTTCAAATTTGGCATAAGCCTTCATCCCAATGAGATGAACCAACATCTATTCTAGCTTATCGATTGGAGAAATCCTCCACAAGTACAACAACCACATTTTATCTATGAATACACCAACTAGGTCATCCCATGCAAATATCAATGACTTCTTAGTTAAAATATTCACATTTGATCCCATATCAATCATGTATTCCTTCATATATGTTAATTAGTGCATTGAGTTGGAATTTCTTCCCTAATCATTTCCTCTATACATTATGTAATTGTTGGTTTATCTATGATCTTCTAAACATATTATTACATCCAATTATTTATCATTCAATTTTATCTCATACCATGTTTATCATTAAGCAATTATACATAGAAAATCTCAACGGTAATGTGATAACAACTGTAGGATCTTAAAGAGACAACCAAGAAACAAGGAGAGACACAAATTTACCATGGGAAAACCCAAGAAAATTTTCTTCTAAGAGAATATTCTCTTCAATAATAATTACAATTCCAAAGTTTTATAAATCCGTGCCAAAATTAGATCAAAGATGCTAGTTAAATATCCATTTTCTCACACTGCAGACTTTCCTTCAGTCAACACTACCGACTAGCATCAAAATATTATGTTCAAACATGGCAAGGCCAACCTGACTTTTGGGCCCTACTTTTGTGTCACTTCCCTTCTTCTATTGTAGATGTCCTTCTCCACAAGTAAATTATAGGGCTACCAAACACTACTTCTATATTATCAGACCTATGAGCTCTCCTTCTACCACTTCTAACAATCCCTTATTTCTTCAAGGGACTCATTCCTTAGGGCTTCAAGAAAGCCTCTAAAATCCTCCCAATTTGTTCTTTAAGCTGCTCCAACTTTGCCTCTCTTAGGCTCACACTTGGTTTACTCTCACGTTGATCTAAATGTGATCGAAATTGAGTGTTGAAGTAGAATTGATTAATTGCCATCAGTGAATTGATTGTTAACATAACTACTTAATGTGGAAGATGGAATGAAATCTAAAGCATTTACGACTTCAACCAACAACATATTAAGAATGAAATTTCAGCAAAAAATAGAGATTAGAGATAGCAAACATTGATTACAAAGTTCGTCCCTGGTGGACTATGTCTCCGGGTCCACTTTCAAGATGGGAATTCGCTTTAATAGGATTAATCTGAGGATGTATTTACACAACAAAAACACCAGACTGATCATGTTCGCAGGCACTTCTAGTCACTGAAAACAAAAATCTCTCTCTCTCCTAGCTTTCCAGCGCATGTCTCAGTTCCCGATTCCGCCTCTGGACGGCCAAGCAATGTTGAAAACAAAACAGTCTCTATCCCTCAGAAACTGAACTCAAAATCACTCTCCCCTCAACATTTGAAATGCTAAGGTTAAATAGGGTTCATCTTCAAACATCTTTGGGAAAAAATAGGCATGGTTGTTTTACATTTATGGTGACTAGGTCTTGGTCTTATTAAGGTTCAACACCTAATGGATTAGTGATAAGGTGGTTTAAATGAACAACCTTTACAACTTGCGAAAACCCACAAATAGACCTTATATTATAATTTTAGCCTTGACAGTTAGATAACGGAACTGAGGCTCTGGCAGTTAGCATGTGACCACCGCGGTCTAACCCCCTGTAGCCACCTCGAGGTCTGGCCCCGGAGGCTTCGCTCTGTGGTCCCGGTAGTTGCGGTCAGACGTTGAGGTTAAGCTCTGTGGTCACTGCTGACATTTCCGTGACAATGGTTCTCCTGGTCACAATTCGATGGTTCCGGCATGGTTGCGGTTAACGCCTGACATCCTGCGGTTACTGCTGCCTGTTCACATGGACTCCGATACGGTTTAATCTAGCGCGGTTTAACTGTGGTATGGTAAAGGTTTATTACATATTTTTATGATATAAGTCTGAACCTTAGAAATAGGTTTGCTACCATAGGAATTAATACATAACACTTTTATTTATTACATTTGAAAAGAGTTATTTCTAGGTCTAAAACTTAGGTCTTAGTCTTATGTGTTAGTTTCTTCACCATAGCTTAGAACTTTAGCCTTAGGACTTAGGATTTTAGTGTTTAGCATTTAGACTTAGGTTACCACACCATTACATTTTACAACTTTTCCACCATTACAAATACCACACACACCATGGCATCACCATGAAGATTTCCATGAACCATAATCATGAATTCAAAATGAATCATGACGAAGTAAACACCATGAATTTTCCACCATGAAGAAGTAACTCTCATCCGGAACACTGGAGGACTTGGAAAACTAAACATTGAATATGAACTGGACATTTGACAAACTAGAGCTGATTGGACCTCACTGCCCATGTGTATTGAAACAAGATCCTCCTGGATCAATCCTCTCCACTTGAAAGCTTTTGGACCACAAAATTTTGATTTAAGTAGACATCAAGTGAGGGTACAACTCCCTCACTTTTCCGATCTCTATCCACCTCACCTTGCTCAGATTCATGCCCTTGAGTCCTACTCGAAGATATTCAACATCTCCTCTCCTTGAATTTTGAATCTTCCTGTCCAATATGGCATCTTCCTACAAATCATTCATATACTCAGGCACCAAATCATCAACAATAGGAACCTGTGTATCTTCCTCGGGATCAATGGTCATCATAGGTTCATACAACTTCAGATTTTCTACATTCACAACCGAATAAATGCGCATGTAAGGAGGTAAATCTAACCGGAATGCATTATTTCAAATCTTTTGCACAATCTTGAAAGGACCATACCAAATGGGTTTCAGTTTCTTACCTTCACCTTTCAACCTATCTTTACTGATATACAACCATACCTGATCACCGACCTGGAAATTATGATCGACTCGATGTTTTTCATGGCAAATTTTGTACTTTTCCAGACTCTTCTCTAACTGATCCTGCACTGCTTCATGTATTTGTTGTATCTGTTGAATGAAATTAACTGCTTTGTTTGAATCGTCGAGTCCATCCACTTTATCTTCTTCACTGAACAAGAAGTCCATCGGTGACTTAGGTAGATATCCAAAACATGTTTCAAATGGCAATCAATTATTCGAAGAATGTAAGGCTTGATTGTAAGCATGATGCACATAAGGTAAAGATTCATCCCACAACTTAGGATGTTTACTGCAGTAACCTCGGAGAATATGTATCATTGTCATGTTCACCACTTCTGTCTGTCCATCGGTCCGTGGATGAAAATTTGTGCTCTTCTTCAGCTTTGTTTCCATGAGGACTGAAATTATCCTACAAAGTGAGTATCTCGATCAGAAATAATGGAAGAAGGTAACCCAAAATTAACCCATACATGTTGAAAGAAAATTTGTGTCATCTATTCTGTAGTCACTTGTTATTTTCACGGAACAAGAATGCAGATTTTCTGAATCGATCAACCACGACATGCATGTAATCATGTCCTCTCCTGGACATAGGAATCCCTCCAACAAAAGCCATGGAAATGTTGTCCCACGGTCGCAAAGGAACTGAAAGTGGCATATACAAACCAATATTTCGATTTCTTGGCTTGCTTGTCGAACACATCACACATACTTTAATGTACTTCACAATTGGTTCATACATGTGAGGCCAATAACAATACCTTTGAATTTGCACCATAGTCTTGCTTACGCCAAAATGTCCTGCAATGCGAGAAGAATGTGCTTCCTGAGTAGCATGTGCCCTTTCTGTCTGTGGTATGCACAACTTACTCAGATGATATAACAACCTGTCATGAACATGAAAATTGACTTCTTCCACCTGAGTACCCTGCATTAGTGATTCATAAATATCTTTGAAATCAACATCATTACTATATTGTTCTGCATAAATTTCAAGTTTTAATGAACTATTCTGCAGTACTACTTGTTATCACCCTAGTAATTTATCAAGATTGTGGGCTTTTGGTTTTTAGTTTAAGAAAACTAGGGGTAACCACAAACCTACTTTGGAAATTTAGGATCTAGCCTTCCTAAATTTCAGAGAGGGCTCTCTCTTTATGATTTAACTTTGTTTTTGTTTAATTTTTTAGGCTAGTTATGATAGAACAATTGGTTTTGGTTATAAATGTTTGGTGGAAAATAAGATTACTTAAAGACAAATTAAAGAGGGATCTACTAGTCTATTGGGCTATGGAGTCAAAGTATAGCAAGCAGAACTAGATGGCAAGGCCAAAAGGATGCTAATGTATTCAGGGAAAGGTAGATAACCCTCAGAGATTTGGATAGATTGTTTTGATGAAATGGCTTGCTTTGGGATAAAGGGCAATGAAAGATCCTTTGATCCGGAAAAAGAGGAAGGAGGCAGGGGTCAAACAGGACTAGGAGCAATTAAGAATTACTAAATCCAGAAATCAGCAGAAAACATTTAAATGATTAAGTAGTTAAGACAGGGAGTTTTTACACTAGTCCTAAAGTAATACTCCTATTTAATCATTAAGATTGAACAACATATATGAAATTGTATGTAACTCAGAAAAGGAAACAATGACAGTAAGAAAGTACTTTACTCTTAAAATTATCGCATGAATCCTGAATTATGAAGTCCAATTGGCTATTTTCCAGACTACTGCTTTGAAATGAACACATGTGAGCCTCCAACGTACACGCAAAATGTCTATAATGTTCTTAGCAATTTTATTCCACCCTAAACACTTCACAAACTGAAGTATTTATACAAATTTTTATTACAAATATCGTAGAGAAATCTAGGAATAACTCTAGGAGATATAAAATATCTTTACACATTAAGAGGGACAACTTCTTAACAACTTTAGCAAGCTGTCCTCTTATCTAGAAAATATATAACTAACTTATCTAACAAAAATTGTTTGTTGAATAGATTTCCATGCTTGCTGGCACATTGAAAAATATATTTTTGGAAGATGACTTAACTAATACTCTTTCCACTTATACTCTTTAACACTGTAGTTCACCTCTGATGTTCTTTCACATTGTTTATTTATCATTTTACTGCTGTAAAAAGGGAAATTGTAGCAGTCAAAATCAGCTCGTTGTTTCTTTTCTCTCTGATACACTTTGACTCTGTTCTTTCATCTTGATACTCTTTTAACTGATATTTTATCCTTTAACTGCTATAAAAAGAGAAATTTTAGCAGTAAAAAATCAAAATAAAATAATTGTTTTATTGTTTCCTTCTCAGATTGACTGTTTCACCTGCACTTTCTTTCATTATTTTTCTTCTTTGCTGCTACAACAAATCTGTAAACACCTGAAATTGTTCTTCATTTGGTATTTTTACACTTTTGAGTTTCCTGAAGTTCTCATCAACATCTGTATACTTGGAAAAATTTGGTTTGATGACAAACATATGTTTGATTTCATTTTGAAGGAAAAATAAGTCTTCAATATATTGGAGAACAACCTTTCCAGTGGGAGAGCCCTGTGGCAGTGGCTTGTTGAGTTGCTCTTTAGCATGATCCCTTATCTTTTTGTCATATTCTTTTTGGTCCATCAATTTTTCATTGAATACATGAATATTTGGAATGCCAGCTTGTCTTAGCATAGTGTATTTTCAAAAGAGAGAGGAATAACCTGTTTTTGAGTTTTTTTAATAACCCAATGTTTCGGACTTCCTAAGTGAGTCCATCATCAGGGGTAGACGCCAAATAGTGTATTTTGCTAAAAAATTGGTAATAGAAAAATTCATGGCATCACATTTTTCTTTCAAATTGTTCATTAGAGTTTTCTTAGTCAAAACTTTCTTGATTTGCAATATTGTCTCTATCCTATCCTGTATCTTCAATTCTTATAGCTCTGTTCTGTTTTTACTATTCAGCTTTAATGCTTGTGCTGGTTTATCTACTAATTCTTCTGTTATCTTCTAGATTTCTACTTGTGTTGCTAGAAGTAGGTATCTTTGTTCATATATGATCTGAATTGATGGCCACTGAAGATGTATAGACTCAATTATATTGGTCCATAGGTAATTTCTTATGTAAGAAATTTGTGCAGTGAAACTCAAGTCCTTTTGAAGGCTTTTGATTTACTCTTCAAGTCTTTTGGCTCTTTGTTCATAATTTTTGGCATTAATTAATGCTGCTTTGTTAGATACTTCCATATTCTGAATCATTTTTTTCAAACTATTAATTTCATTGTTTTACAGTGACATCTCCTCCATAGCCTTTACTATTTGTCCTGCATCATTTTTCTGTTGTACCTATGTGGTTGAAGAATATGTTGCTGATGTTGTGGCTGATTGTACTGACACTGCAGTTGCCAATAACTCTTTTGGTGCCAATTTTTATCCTAGTGTAGAAGGAAAAGCAGCAGTAATAATAGGTATGACTGTAGGAATGGTGGAAGTATCAGTTTCCTTCACAGTTTCTTTTTCTTTTATAAGTATATCCATTTGACTTTCCATATCTTTGATTTGGGTAGTTAGCTTTATGATCAACTGCATCATATCCTCTTTTTCTTTCTGTTCCTAAAGTATCTCCTTACTCTGTGGGTGCTCACTTTGAGGAAGTTTTAACTGTTTCCTTAAAGCAACAATATCATCATTTTTCTTCTTGATCAATACTTCAGCAACTTGCACATTTGATGGGTCAACTCCTATTTGTAAAATCAAATCTTCTAAGGCCTTGATCCTTAAATATTTGGCATACAAAGAGCCTTTGTCAAGTTTCATTTGGTCTTGCATGTTGATAATGGTATTCCGCAAATTTGTCACACTCATGGCTTTTTTCACCACAGTAGAATATAGCATCTCAGAGCTATGTCTATGGAATTATATTTGATCCAGTTCATGCACCTTTTCAGTATCTACTTCAAATTCAACCTTTTTATAGTCAGCCACTGTTTTTGGTGTTGAAGTAGTTGGTTGTAAATATGACATGATCATTTTATTTGAGGAGTAATCAAATGTTGTAAGTAATCTGTGCTGATTTCCTGGCTTCTGTTTGAGAAATTGAGAATAAATCTCACTTTTGATTTCTTCATTCCTTTGTTTGATCTGTTTATATCTTTCTTTAATATCCAAATCTTTTTCTTCTGCTGTCTGAGAAGAAGAAGCTTCCATACTAACCTGTTTTTCAATCATTTGATTATCTAATTCTTTAGCTACTACTTTTTCTTTTTCTATTTCTGTTAAAGTCTCTTTAATTATTTCAGTGGCCTCATCATTGCTTACCTCAAGCTCATTGTTTGTTTCTTGGCCATTTGTATCATCAATTTCAATCACTTTATATTTCCCTATGGAACCGAATCTGAGCCTTTTATTGTAGATGAGCTTGAATTTAGTCTCTGTAGTAGTTTTTGATGTGTAGGCTCCTTCATCCCTGCTTCTTTTGTTTGAATTTTCTGGTTGTTTTGAAGCTATCATGGCAAGTGTAGTATCCTTCTTTTGTATTGGCTCTGTATTGATGACTGTATCTACCAATGTATTTTCTACCCATTCTATCTAATTTGCAAATTTCTCAATATCAGGCTTGGGTTCATGTATGAAAGGGGGTAGTTTATTTTTAACCCTTATACTGCTTAGAAGACCTTGAGGGTCATAATTCCAAGGGAAAATTTTCTGAAATTTTAGCTCTAACAATATTTTTTCTATCTCTTTATCAGCTTCTCTATTATTCACAATGAAAGGACCAATCTGATTTTTCAGTTTGAATTGAGTTTTCTTCTTGGAGGCCAAGAAATTGATGGCATCAGCATTCAAAACCTGTCTCAAATACTCTAAAGCAAAGACTTTGATAGTCAAAAACTTAGGTAATTTGTATGGAAGCAGATTGGTTCCAAAGATTCTCAATTCAGTGTGTTTCTCATACAAGTACCAATCTCCCATTTTTCATTCTTCTGATAGTTGTAATATCCTTTTCATTTCTTCACTTACTCTAGGCTGTTCTAATTTATGTAGCAAATTCATAGCTGGCCTAATGAACAAATCTGTAAAATCTATGTAGTTGTATTCACTTCCTTCTTTTCTCAATAGTGATGTCCAAAAGACAACTGATAGAGGCTGGCCCTCTACATTCAATTTTTGTAATGCTATTGGAAAGTGATCAGCTTGTGAGAATAAGAACAAGTGAAATAAATATGAAGAATATCTGAATACCCCTTCAGTGGGAAACTTGGTCAACTGATAATGGATAGTATCAGCTATAAAACTGGCATAGTCAAAAATCATAGCAGGAGGTTGACCAGGAGATAAGGTAGACAAAAAACCAAGGATGGATTCATCAGTGAATTCATCAGTGAAATAGCCCAATATGAAGGATAACATTGAAATTACATGTCTTGAACCTTCAGTAAACTTAGAAGTGGAATAGGGAGGATTCAACTTTGGAATGTCCACATGAGCTGGCATTAAGTTCTGAAAAATCATGAATCTCTTAGGGAAATCCAATCCCAAATATAACTGAGTCAATGCTTCAATGGATAGGGGAAATGCCCTAGGGTCAAATTGTAGTTGCAACATTTCATTTATGGACTCTGTAGTGATAGAAAAAAGAATCTCCTTATCAACATTGACAATTGCTATTTGGTCTGGAACATAGTACTTTTGGCACATTCTTACCAGGTCTTGACCAGGATGTGTTACTGGGATTACATATTTGGGTAAATTTGTATCCCAGAGAGGCATGTTATCTTTATCTAGGAACTTTTCATAACACCAATTGTGAACTTCTAATAAGTTGAATTGTACCACAGGGTCTACAAGTTTATAATCCACATCAACCAAGGGGATGATTTCTTCAGTAGACACTAGTGGCTGAAGGGGGTTAACAGTCACAGTGGTTTTTTCAGTGAGTGCAGGGGTGGATTTTGGGGCTTTTGCTGCTTCAGACTTGGGAGGTTTGGATCCTCCAGGTTTAACAGGCTTGGATACTCCAGCTTTAGGTGTCATTTGTTTTTTTGTCATTTTCAGATAACTAAAGCAAGATTACACAGTTTGCAATAGTTAATTTTTCTTAAACAAAGGGAATTTGAGAAATTCTTGTGCAATTTAGGAATTTGGGATCAGTTCAACAGGTTTAAGACAGAAAACACAGGTTTTCCGAATGAATAGGGTTGAAAAAGAGATTTTTCAGACAATCTGTAGGTTTAAAGATATTTTCAAACTTTGGAAGTGATTTAAAGGGGTTTGGAACTGAGGATTTGGCTTTAAAAGGGTTTTATGAATCAGAGAATTCTGGAAAAAAAATGCAAGGGTTTGCCCTGTTTTTTGAGTGTTTTGGACAAACTGGGATGAAAAATTTCTCTGATAGTATCTTAAAAGGTTAAAATTGTGAAATTGCAGGTTGGAATGTCGAAAAATACCTTAAATGCAGGTATTTTGGTAGTCGGAAGGGTTTCTGCAATTCGTTGTTGTTGAATTTGAGCTCTGGTTCGGCTTACTGGTGCATCAAATGGCTAAGCCGGTCTTCAAAAGGAAAATTTGTGGTCAAACCTGGTTTTGAACTTGAATTCAATAAATAGCGGCTTGAACATAGTACTTTTGGCACATTCTTACCAGGTCTTGACTAGGATGTGTTACTGGGATTACATATTTGGGTAAATTTGTATCCCAGAGAGGCATGTTATCTTTATCTAGGAACTTTTCATAACACCAATTGTGAACTTCTAATAAGTTGAATTGTACCACAGGGTCCACAGTTTTATAATCCACATCAACCAAGGGGATGATTTCTTTGGTAGACACTAGTGGTTGAAGGGGTTAACAGTCACAGTGGCTTTTGCAGTGAGTGCAAGGGTCAATTTTGGGGCTTTTGCTGCTTCAGACTTGGGAGTTTTGGATCCTCCAGCTTTAGGTGTCATTTGTTTTTTTTTCATTTTCAGATAACTAAAGAAATATTACACAGTTTGCAATAGCTAATTTTTCTTAAACAAAGGGAATTTGAGCAATTCTTGTGCAATTTAGGAATCTGGGATATGTTCAACAGGTTTAAGATAGAAAACACAGGTTTTCTAAATGAATAGGGCTGCAAAAGAGATTTTTCAGAAAATCTGTAGGTTTAAATATCTTTTCAAACTGTGGAAGTGATTTACAGGGGTTTAGAACTGAGGATTTGGCTTTAAAAGGGTTTTATGAATCAGAGAATTCTGGAAAAAAATTGCAAGGGTTTGCCCTGTTTTTTGAGTGTTTTGGACAAACTGGGATGGACAATTTCTCTGATAGTATCTTAATTGGTTCAGCTAAAGGTTCAAATTGTGAAATTGCAAGTTGGAATGTCGAAAAATACCTTAAATGCAGGTATTTTGGTAGTCGGAAGGGTTTTTGCAATTCGTTGTTGTTGAATTTGAGCTCTGGTTCGGCTTACTGGTGCATCAAATGGCTTAGCTGTTCTTCAAAAGGAAAATTTGTGGTCAAACCTGGTTTTGAACTTGAATTTGATAAACAGGGGCTTGAACACAGTCGAGAGGTTTTAAAACAGTCAGGCGAAACTTCTTTTCAATTCGGAATACGCAAATATACATTAAAAGGTATAACAAAGGTTTTAAAATTTCGATATTTAACCCTCGTAAATGCATTAATTGTAGGTCCTATCAAATGGTGGGCAGCATTTTTAATTTTTAAAATGTGAAACCATCAATGGTTTTCGCGTTGGCTCGGGGTAGTAACCTGTATTTTCCAAAACGAACGCGATGCAATGAGGAGACGCCACGTCGCAAGGGGCGGAAATGGGAATACCACCCATTTCGCGTTCATTTGGGCGGCAGGAGGTCAATTGATTTATGAGCGCGAAAAGGATTTTGTGCTGCTGGATCTAAAATTTTGAAGCGAAGGGCTAGGATTAGTTTAGAAGTTGCGGTCGAAATGGTGGTGGGACCAGATTTCTTTATTATGCGGTGTCGGATTGAAATATAATAAAACCTTTGTAAAAAAACACTTTATAATCAAGGTTTTAATATATAAAAAGGTTAACTATATATGAGGGTATATGGTTCCAAAGGGTAAAATGGGCAGTGATATATATATAAAGGGTTTATATATATGGTAAAATGTGTGTGAGGCGGGGTAAATTTGGCAAGTCTATTGCAAAGGCTTGGGGTGTGATTTTAGTCTCCAAAGACATAAGATTTGCCCAAAAATCATATTTACATTTTTATTATATAGTTTTAGACCATGGAGGGGTCCAATAACCATATGGGGCGGGATTATTTACATAATGTTAGTTTTATGCCAAAGGGGATATAATTGGGGTTTTTTATTTAAACATGTGGATAATTAACTTTGGCAAAAAAAAACTTATAATAGTGGGTTTTCGGGGATAATTAGATAAAAGGGGTTGCAATAATAGGATAAGGTTTGTTTATAGAGATTTAATAAATAAATTAGAAGTTAATATGACCAAGGACAATGAAAAACACCAAAATATATTTATATAACTAAGTAAAGTGATAATGTAAAAGCAAAGCTTTATCATTTATAATTTGACCACTTTAACCTAGATTATAATATTTTTGGAGGGTTTTTTATCACGAATGAAGGAGATTAATCAAAAGGGGATTTTGTTTTTCATTAATTAAAAAGATCTTTACTTATGAAATTGAAGTGTAATGGATGAATGTAGGGTAAATGATGATAATTAGGGATTAATATAGGAATTCAACACTTTTAACTTAACAGTCATTGATCCTTGGGTTCGATCCCAACAGAAGTCAGAGAAATGCTCTGAGCCTCTTTAACTAGAAGTTTAGAATGCAGAATAACTATAAGGGAGGAGAAATTAGTGATTTTTTCCTGGTAACAAATATTTACAACGATTTTCCCACTTATTTCTACCTACCCAAATTTTAATCTAACATTTTTTCTTCCATTTTACAGGTGCATTTGAGCTAGCAACCTTGAATATTTTATTCTTTTGAAAGCATAAAAACTATCTAAATCTACCTTATATCATCCGAGAGCCCAGATTAAACTAATGAGCTCCTCTTTATTCTCTACCTATATACTGATTAGTCAGGATTAAACAGTCTGACTAATCTTTATTCACTATTCTACAACATGTAAATTGAAACATGTCAAGTCAAGATTGAACAATTCAACTCATCATGGATTATGGCATTTATTGACACTCTTCCATTATCAAAGTAAAAAGTAGTGGCATTTGAATTTGCAAACTTTCATTTTTTACTTCTTTTTTCTTTGGGGTATATTATTTTTTCTAAGTCCTTTGATCTTTCTTTTAGGACTTTTACCCTCTTTTTGATTTTCTATTTTTATTTTTTATTTTTACAAAATATGGAAAAACAACTTGCAAAAGGCAAAGTATGTACATATTTACAAGATTATCAAAAGTCAATTCCAAATTATGAATCATATACTTATAGGACCCTATCACTACTGAAGCATTCAAAGATGGTCTAGACAACATATTAGCCACTTTTTTTTTACACCTTTCTTGTACTTAATTACTAAGTGAAATTGCTGAAGAAATCACATCCATCTGTAATGGCGAGATTGTTGCAACTTAGTCTGCAACTGAAGGTATTGAAGCGGCCGATGATCGGTGTGAATCATTTTTTTCTTACCCATTAAGTAGTGTTTCCATTTCTTTACACGTTTAGCCAAAGCAAACAATTATTTATCATATGTCGGATAATTAAATACTGCCTTAGAAAAATTTTCAGAATGAAAACAAATTGGTTTCCCATTTTGAAGTAATACTGCACCCATTGCATAACCACTAGCATCTGTTTCAATTTCAAATGGCTATTAAAGATTTGGTAAAGATAAGATTGATGTTGTAACAATTTTATGCTTAAGTGTATCAAAATATTATTTTTTTTCCCTCCCCACTAATAGGAAAATTTTGAACCTATTAAAGCATGTAACGGTGATGCTATCAAAGAAAACTGAGAAATTAAATTTCTCCAATATTGAACAGCACCTAGGAAACTCCTAACATCAATTACATTCTATGGTCTTGGCCACTTAACAATCACATCTATCTTAGCTGGATTTATCTTCAAATGACCACCTCCAACTATGTAACCAAGATAAACCAATAAATTTTTCCCAAACTCACATTTTGACAGCTTAAGGTATAGTTTTTCTCTCTGCAACACTTCGAAGACCAGTTTAACATGCCTAACATGCTCTTCCATACTAGAACTGAAAATCAGGATATCATCTAAGTATATTATGACAAACGTATTAATGTATGGACGGAAGACATCATTCATAACACACGTGAAAGTTGTTGGTGCATTACACAAAACAAAAGGCATTAATAACCATTCAAATAGTCCCTGCCTAGTTTTGAATGCATTTTTCCAGATGTCATTTTCTATTATCCTAATTTGATGATGCCCACTACACAAATCCAACTTAGTGAAATAGACAACATTTTTCAATTGGTCAAGTAAATCATCTATCCTGGGAAGAGGATACCTATTCTTGATTGTGATTTTATTTAAGGCCCTAAAGTCGACACACATTATCCATGTCATGTCTTTCTTAGGAACTAAAATTATGGGTGAACCACATGGAGATGAATTGGGTCAAATGAAACCTTTTCAACCAACTCTTGGATTTGTTTCTTTATTTCTTTGTTCACTATAACTGACATGTGATACATTCTGACATTAGGAATAGGGGTATTAGACATCAATTGTATCTCATTTTGTATTTCCCGTTTAGGAGGCAAATGTTTTGGTTCTTTAAATATACTTTGAAAAGAATCTACCACTTAAATAGACTTTGAAAATAATCTTACGTTGTTCTTTTACAACCATGAGTACATATATTTTACTTGAAATTATTAGTCTCTTCATCTTATTAGCATTAACTAAATCTAAGTGAGTTTTGATTTTATGTGCCCGGACAATGTATTCAATCGGATCTTTCTTAAGATGATATTTATGCTCTTTCCTATGAAACGTTGCATCATGATCATAGAGATAAGGACTTCCTAGAACAACTCCACATATGTCTAATGGTATCACATCTAAATCCACTTCATCTATGTAATTAGTTGTGATTTAAAATTCTAAACGGCACTGCTTTGTGACATTAATGTGAGTCTTTTCCTTTAGCCAACCTAATGAGTATGGTCTTGTATGATTTGTGTCTCCAAACCAAATTTCTTAACTAATGATTCAGATATTAAATTTTCCTGTGACCCACTGTCAAACAATGTATCTATTTTTTTTTCTTAGAAGTTATCCTTATATGAAATAGTTCAACTCTTTTATCCTCATCCAGATGATTAATGTTTGAATAAGAAGCAGAAGTACTTGAACTTGAACTAGCATCAAAAATTTTACTTTTCGAAACCATTGTGGTTATTTTCCTTCCATCACCTGAGTCGGAGCCTAGATCTTGTTGGATTGTTGTCATGGCATTCTTTTCACCTTTATTTTTCTAGAACTTCTTCGATATGATTTTTGTGTGAAGTTTCCAACATCTAGCTTCATCTTGTCTGATCCTTTGGCAGTGAGTACAAGTAGGTCTGTCACTTTCCATCTGAGTTGTTGTTAGATCTCACAATTGTCATTAAAATGACATCCACTTTCACCATCATGTCTATTATTTCACCTCCATTTCACCACCATTTCACTACATTCATCTCACTTTCATCATCATTTGGGTTACCCTTGTGTTTTCCAAACATTATTAATTTCTATTGTTTTTAAGTGAATTTGTGATCAAAAGTTAGGAAATAATATGCACATTCTTATACCTTAAAAGTGGAAAGGGTTTTGTGACATTTGTAGGTTCATTGGAAGCTTCTAAGGCACCCTTATGTGGCCTCCCATGATCAAATTCGAATTCCCTCATGAATATTTGAAGATATTCCACATGGAGAAGATCATGCAAGATAAGGTGATGTGTCTTATTGGTTGAGACACTTGTAGATCTATGGGGAAAATAGTGGATCTCCATTATTGAGTTTTTTTCTAAAAGCTTGTATAAATAGGAGTACTCTCTCCTATCAAAAGGAAAAAAAAAAAAGAGGAGGAAGAATTTGTAATGTGAAACTTGTAATATTGGAGAAGTTTGGAATCATGGAAGGAGATGTAAAGTGAGGATGTAATGAGATAGATAGAATTTGATGGTAGATTTGTAGCATAGAGTTTAAGTTTATATTTGTAGATTATTTTTGTTGATGTAATTTGGGAATTCATAGAATATATGATGTTCCTTTGATTTCCAATGAAGTGTGCTTTTCCATTCTACAGGTATGCTTTAGTATCACATTTCAATTTCATGCAAGTGTGTTTCAATTTTCGCAATGTGTGCTAAGATTAATTATTTAAATTCATGCAAGAGTGCTTTAGATTAGTCATTTCAACTTATGCAAGTATGTTTATATTATTTATTTCATTTATGAAAATGTGTGTTTTTTAATTCTCGCAATTGAATTTTTTTTACTTTCAGAAGTATGGTGTGAATTATTGTTTTCTAGAATAGATTTATTTCTTTCCAGAATAAATTTATTCTTATGTCAATTGTCATTTTTTTCATTTAATATATTAAAATTTATACTGATTTCTAGGATAGATTTAATTGGATTGTCATTTTTTTTTCATTTAATAGGTTAAGAATTCTCTTTTGAAATTGGAAATTGAGCTCTAGCACATATAGTGCACTTGAGGCTCGCAAGTCCACAGACCCCTGGGTTGATAATTTATGTTAAGGAATTTAAGAAATTAAATTACCTCTACAGTTGTCATTGTCTTCTTTCCGTTCAAACTGCTCTTCCTCTTTCTGTCTTTGGAATCCTATATTTCCAACTGTTTGGATGCCTTCGGTGAAAACTTGAATGGTCTGCCACTTGATTCGATATGTATTGCTTGAACACATACTTCATCTAAGTCATTAGGATTAGACATCAATAACGTATGCTGCAAATATGAATGTAAACTTCTAATGTACTTTAATAAATTTTCACGTGTATCCAAAAGAATACCAAGCGCCAACGATTTCTTCCTAAACTCTTGAGTAAACTCCTGAACATTATGTCCCTTACCTTGCTGCAAATGATGCCAATCAATAATAGCTTGTTGCATGTATCCCAAGGGGTATAGTTGTTTCCTGAGAGCTTTCAAAAGCTTAGACCATGAGGAGATGACTTTACCTTTGCGCTTTAAATCTATTTTTGTTTTAATCTCCCACCAGATTAAAGCAGTTCCCCCCATCCTAAGAGTAGCTAACTAGATCTTTGACTTTTCATCAGAAATTTTTTGAATCCTGCAATACACTTCTAATTGTTTAATCCATTTATCTAGTTTCTTTGGGTTCAATTTTCCATCATATATAGGTAGTTCAAATTTTACATCAAGTTTCAAAAGATATTTCTGAGGTTTATTTTTCTGTTTCAGATTCTAAACTAGTAGTAGAAGAAGATGATGATGATGATGATGATGGAGGAGAAGGAGGTTTATTAGATTTTCCTTTCCCCTTGTCCTTCTTCGATGCCTTTGAAGAAGAAGTCGCATCTCTCACCTTCTTATCTTCGTACAGTTATCCCAACATCTATTGCATGTTCAAGAATATTTTTTGAATATGTTATTTTCCCATGACCTTCACTTCAAGAGTTTCACCTACATCGGTTCCTCCCATTGTCGATTGATGAGTGACTTTCCGCTTTCCAAATTCTGAGTCTATCTCCTCAATTGTTCCTTCTCCACCTCACAATCTTAACCTGGTTAACATTCACTAGAAAAATTACTACAAAGCACAACCTACTCTAATACCAAAATATATGATATGAATGTGATCGAAATTAAGTGTTGAAGTAGAATTCATTAATTGTCATCAGTGAATTGATTGTTAACTAAATTTCTTAATGTGGAATACCGAAGGAAATATAAATAATTTATGACTTAAACCAGCAACATATAAAGAATGAAATTGCAGCAAAAAACAGAGATCAGAGACAGAAAACATTGATTACGGAGTTCGTCCCTGGTGGACTATGTCTCCGGGTCTGCTTTCAATATGGGCGTCTACTTTATTAGGATTAATCCAAGGAGGTATTTACACAGCAAAAACACTAGACTTATCATGCTCGTAGGCACTTCTGGTTACCAGAAACAAAAATCTCTCTCTCCTAGCTTTCCAATGCATGTTTCGGTTCCTAATTCCACCTCCGGACGGCCAAGCAACACTGAAAAAAAACAGCTCTATACCTCAGAAACCAAACTAAAAATAACTCTCCCCTCAACATGTGAAATTCTAAGGTTAAATATGGTTCATCTTCGAACTTATTTGGGCCAAAATAGGCATGGTTGTTTTACATTTATGGTGATTATGTCTCGATCTTATTAAGGTTCAACACCTAGTGGATTAGTGATAAGGTGGTTTAAATGAACAACCTTTACAACTTGCGAAAACCCACAAATAGACCTTGTATTATAATTTTAGCCCTAATAGTTAGCTAACAACGTGGAGGCTCTGGTAGTTAGCATGTGACCACCATGGTCTAACCCCCTGTTTCCACATCGCAGTCTAGCCCCGGTGGCTTCGCCCTAACGGTCGGATTTTTGTTCACATGATAGTTGCGGTCTCAGCGGTTGCAGTCAGACATTGAGGTTAAGCTTTGCGGTCACTGCTGACATTTCCACCACAACGGTTCTTCTGGTCACAAGTCGACGGTTCCGAAGCGGTTGTGGTTAATGCCTGACATCCTATGGTTACTATTGCCTATTCACATGGACTCTGACACGGTTTAATCTAGCACTGTTTAACTATGATATGGTAAAGGTTTATTACATAGTTTTATGATATAAGTCTGAACCTTAGAAATATGTTTGCCACCATAGGACTTAATACATAGCACTTTGATTTATTTAATTTGCAAAGAGTTAGTTCTAGTTCTAACACTTAGGTCTTAGTCTTATGTGTTAGTTTCTTCACCATAGCTTAGAACTTTAGCCTTAGGACTAGGCTTTTAGTGTTTAGCATTTAGACTTAGGTTACCACACCATTACATTTTACAACTTTTCCACCATTACAAATACCACACACACCATGACATCACCATGCATATTTCCATGAACCATAATCACAAATTCAAACTGAATCATGATGAAGTAAACACCATGAATTTTCCACCATGAAGAAGTAACTCTCATCCGGAACACTGGAGGACCTGGCAAACTAAACACTGAAGATGAACTGGACATTGAAAAAACTGGAGTTGACTGAACCTCATTGTCGATCTACATTGAAACAAGATCCTCCTAGATCACACGCTGCCCTCCAATAGACTCTAGTTTCCAATACACTACCCTCTATTTTGAAATATAGGAGCTATTACACAGATCTAGACTTGTCCTTTACTAGGACACTACATCCATCTACAAACAACATCAACTCAAGAATTTGACATACCTTGTCCTACAAACACATGCTACCCTCCTTGACATATGCAATTGTTCTTGTGTTATTTTCTCCTTGGATGATCCTCAAACCATTGTGACATCTGCTCACTTATTTTACCTTTGTCCTTCAAGGTACCAACACTTAATTTTTTCCATACATCTTCCACTCCTACGAGATTTAAATTCCTTCACAAATCTTGACTTATGGCTCCCAATATCACCTTGTTATTGTCATCCTGGCAGCCTCAAGATGATCTTCAAATCTGCCCTAAACTAGGACACTCAATTTGATGAAAGAAATTGAATTTAGTCTAAGAATGAAGGTAAGGAAAGTTACTTAGAGATAATCTATGATTGTCCTAAAGGGTTGCTACAAAAATTTTCCTTTTCTGGTTATGTTTTCAGAGTGTTGTTCATCTCATGAGAGCACTTTTTGAGATTGTTCTTAAAATAGGATGGGCTCAGTTAGCTAAAAGAGCTCTTAACATGTGCAATATGTTCAGTAAGTGCATGTGGAGCGTTCAAACTCCTCTTCATCACTTCAAAGGAATTCCAAATGATACTTAACCAAAATTGAGAAGAAATATTTAGCTTCGGATCGATACTATGATATATTTTCTCAAGATATTGGGTAGCTCATTCGTTTTCAAAAAATGGGGAAAACCATGCATAAATTTTTCCATCAATTTAAAGATTTGGATCTTTCTACTCATGTCCAACCAATAAAACCAACTGTATTGAATTTGGAACTAACTATCACTCCATATTTTCAGTGGGATGAAAAAATTCATGGATATGTCGAACCTTTTTGGATAATAGTAGAAGACAAGGATAGTGAATATAAACTCCATCATGAATATTTTATGTCAAAAATGCAATATGTTGAAGATGACCATCATTTGAGCTTCTTTTTCCCCATCCATGTGATAATAAATCCATTAAGGTAGCAACTTAGGGTTTTTCTTAAGTTGATTTTTCTTATTATGACATTATCAGCTTGTGATATTACTTATTAGTTCTTCCTTTTAATTTATCTTGTTCTTATCATCATTACTAATGCCAATTAATGAAGATCACAAACAAAAGAGGACACATAATGTAGCAACTCAGTCAGAAAAAAACCCCTAACAAGGGGAAAACCCAGTCAAACTCTTCCACTAGTAGATTTAGATCAATTTGAGACAACCAGGACACTAGTTTTGGTCATTGGATAAAACAATGCTCCCCGTGTGTTTCGTGACAAGGAATAACCACCTCTCATGGGTCCTTGTCTCTAATGACGTGATCGTTGACTAATACCTGCGGGTTTTGGTTTAACGACAGTCGTGATTCCCAACAAGTGGTATCAGATCATAGGTCACAAGTTTGATACACACCCGACTCACGTTGGGGGAGAGATTGTTGGAAATTGGAGAAACCAATGCTGCATATGTATTTGTGACATGGATTATTAACCGCCTCTCGTGGATCCTTATCTCTAGTGATGTGATCGTTGGCTAATACCTGTGGGTTCTGGTCTAATCGAAATCATGATTCCCAACACCTAGACCAAGATAAGTGATGTCATTTACTCCACCGAGTATTTTTTGACCCTGCAATACTCCATTAAAATTTTCACCTTTGACAGAGGATTACTAGCTTTGATCCTTCACTTGGCTTGCTTCTCTTCTAGGCATGGGATAAGATTTTATTTTATTTTGCATCTTGCTTATGCACTACAGATCGAATGTCTTATTACACTTCAATAGCCTGAATGCACTTGTGTATTTATAGTGGTTGGAATATTCAACATAAGGACGACTTGTCAAGTTGTTTGAGGTTAACTTGTTAACTTGTTTGAGGTTGACTTGAAGGATTAGGAAGTTTAATTAGTGGAGGAAGAGAAATTAATTTTCTTTCTTGATAAAAATATCCCAAGAATTTTATATTATATAATAGTAATTATAATGAATCAATATATACTCCTAGAAGCCTATAATGAAGGCTTTGACCTATTTACCAATGACCCAAGCATGAAACCCATGCTTTAATATGTCAAATTTCTTTTACAATAAAAATTTATTTTTATTTCTTTTGAAAAATACAATTATGAAGACTAACACTAGTTACATTCTTCAACACCATGAACCTATTCCTCCCCAATACTTTATTCATGTTGTATATGATAATTGGTTTGGGTTCACAGAAAATACTATCAGTTTCATTTGTCCAAAGAAATACCCACCTCCAAATGAGTTGCTATACTTGCAACCACTTCTTATGTATGAATTAATAAATCCTTCATACGAAGAACTATATCAACAATTTAGACATTTAAATCTTATTCAAACTTATATATTTGCAGTTCTTTATAACTCATATGATAATGGTTTAGTTGCAACACCTATTGGTAATGGTAAGACTATTTGTGTTGAGTTTTATTTTTTGTGATTGCATCAAAAAGGCTCGAGTAGTGTATTTCTATGTGTCTATATTGATCCTATATAAGCTCTTTCGAAAGAGAGATATGGGATTGGGAGTATAAATTTGGAATAGAGAAAAAATAGACCTAAAACTACCTCCTACTTCACTTGAAAAGACTCCTTTAGGCTTCAACTACTTCATATTCTCTCCACTTAAGATGAATTGCACTTGGGTTGGTGAGAATGAGGCTTCTCCTCACTCTAATTTATATACTTCTCAAGGGATTCATTTAATGTGATCTTTTGGGCTTTACAACTCATAAAATACACAAGTCAACTTGAACAAATCATGTGTAAACCCAAAAAATATATAGAAAAATCAAAATCTCATCATAGACAACTCAGATTTCGATGATTTATGTTGCCTTCGATTCCTCTCAAAGTCTTATAACACCTCCATGTGTAAAATCATTGAAATTCCTTGTGGATCCATGCCCACTAGCTTGGGTATAAATCCAACAGGCTTGGGTTCTTAACCTACAAGTCACTTTTATGTGTCAATTGCTCAAAAAAACTCTAGCCTAGGGTTTGGAGTCCCTCCCAAGCTACAAATCTCAACAGCCTCAACATCCAAAAAATTTCCTTTTATTTCACTGAAACTAGTTACATTCTGTGAAATATCGAAGTATGTGAGTATTTTTTGTAACGGAATATTAAATGATATCATATTATGTTGAGTTCTCAAGTTATCGAGTGAGTTCATTCAACATTGGTTAGGATGAATAGGCTCTCCAGTTTTCAATTTTTAAAATATTACTTGAATATTTTAAATGCAGGGAACTTACTTGTAACTCACTTTTACTATTATAATGTTCTTTTGGTTTCATCAAGACGTTTCTTAACATCACTTAGGACCCTTGCTAACAGATTCTCTCATTTGATGTAGTGTTATAGGACTTTCAACCAAACAAGTATTTGTCATATCTATCTTCTTCGAGTGAAAAAAATCTAGGTAGGATAGAAGTGTTGATATTCAACAAGAAAATTTCAGCACCCACGCCTAGTTTCATTAAGCACCCAAACTAGGGTGGGGCCCAAAGTGCTATTTTTGGGTGCATGTCTATTTTCGTTATCCCTTAATTAAGATAGACATTAAACTGTAATATATTCTCAATTTTGAATTGAATCAGTCAACTGAAAGTGATAAATTCAGTTAGCTATTGGATTTCGACTTAGAGGTAGTTGGTGAGGCATGCAGAGTAATTCTAGTTGTAACAAAGTTCGAAGTGCAGTGGTGCATTAGTTAATGCAGTTTGTAATTAGTTAAACTCAGTTAAGTGAGTTAAACTCAGTTGTGCTAGTTGTAACTAAAGATACACTAGTGAGAGATCAAGTGAATTAAATATTAATTAATTCACAATCAGTGATCTCACATGCAACTGAGGATTCACTATTATTAGTTGCATGCATGTCAAATCCAGTGGAGACCCAGTTGAGTTCTAGGTGAAAGGGAATTTGACTATTATTTCTAGGATTATTGGGTTGCACACATGCAACCAAACACCCATTGGAGTGCCCATAATACTTGCGCAATCAAGGAAAGAAAGAATTCCTATCTTTTATGTATTGCATCCATCAGTGATTGCGCAAGCAAGGCAGACTGTCTGGAGGCTGAGAATTGGCTGTGTTGGTCAGTTTTGCATATGACAGTGTGAGACAATTAACTGAGTATTGGAGGGCTCTTGTGAGAAGAGTTATGTATGTAATTTTTTCATGATTGTTACACAGTAATTTTTCACCGTCCCTACCATTCCCCATCCCGCACAATGGAGGACCCATTTCGTGACCTGTGAACATTGTCATGCCTTGAAAACATCATCAATGCATTCCTCTAAGCATGAGCTTTATTTTCCCTTGAGACATATCCTTGCAAAAATCATGAAAAACATCCCTTTTGGCATTGGCGCAGGCAGGAAGTTCAGCACTCGCGCCAATGGGGAAAATTCTGCAAAGAGGTCGCGCCAACTGGCGCTCTGTCATAGAGCAGCAGTCGCGCCACCCAATTTAGGGACTGTTTTTTAAATAAAGATGGCGGAAGTTGAGTTCCAACAAACTCAGGAACCATTGCCTATCTTGAGTTGGGAGGTTTGGCTGCGGGAGTTCAATGGAAGGGAAGTGGTTTTGCCACCTCCCATGGAACCTTCCTTGTTGATAGGGCCAATCCCATAATAATAGGGATCCCAACTCCCTCCTTCCCCATCTATAAAAGCCTGCTCAATCCCATGGCAAGCTAGTCTTGAAGTGCCCAAGCTTTGAATCTCCATATTCCCAAGAGCCTTCGTGCTGTAAAGAATCCTCTCTTTCCCTTAAGGCCGACTCAAGTAAGGAGACCATTGTCGAGAGACTCCGGAGAGGTTTTCCCTTTCCTTGGCGAGCTTTGCGAGACGTGGACGATCGAGACCCGTCCGAAGGAGACCGCGACGTCGAACTTGGTTGTAATCTTTTCTTCGTTTATTATTTAATAAGATGATTATGATTATGGTTCCACTCCGTTTTCCATCATGTTAATGTGAGTAACGTCCTTCTCAATCGACGTTTAGTTACGTATATGTCGGTTTCTATGCTTGTATCTCGTTCGTTTCTTCCATGTGCGGGGTGTGTTCATCCGCGGAGATCGTGGAGGGATTGTGATCTCACGGGTCAAGAACGGTGGACGCTTTCTTCTTCGTATCATAGCGTTGGAATCGGTAGGCTTCTATTCCTAGTCTTTCCATTCGTAACTAGGAGCTTGCGTCATAACATTGTTTGATTGTTGCTAGACCCCTGCTGGGCTAGTAGGGATCGCCTCTGTCCGCAGAGGGGATTTACCTCCTCAACAAAATGGCGACTCCACTGGGGATCGTCCGGTTTTCATTGTCTCGTTTATGTTGTCTCGTTTTGATTGTTTTATGTTTCCCCTTGCTTGATGAACCTTTTGGGTTGGGTTCTTTCACTGTTTTTGCTTCTTGGTATGCTTAGCTTGCATTGGTCTTTTTCTGGAGTAGCTTGTTTTTAATTTTTGATTGAAAAACTCGACTGGCGCGGTTTTTAACCCGACAGTCGCGCCAATTGGCGCACGTTGCCTTCGTCTAGACCGCGCCAATCGCTTTCTGGCGCCAGTTTCACACTTACAGTCGCGCCACCCCTGTAAGTTTTTTGAGTTTCCTCATTTTTTAGCTCTCTGGATTTGATCAGTGTTTTTCTTCTTGATTTTCCGACTGCCTGAGTGTGTTGGAGTCCTGTTTGACTGGGAATTCACCTCTGTCCTTTGGTTGTTTGCTTTTATCTACCGATTTCACGTTTTAAGCCCTAGGGCATCTAGTGGCTTAGTGTATCGAGCCCTCCTTGGGAGTTTTGGTGTTTTGATGGTCCTGTCAACTATTTGATTGATTCTCCGCATCCTCCAAGTAGTTGTTCATTGTTTTATTGCGATTTTTGGGTGATTGTTCATTCCTTCATTCGAAATTCGTCTGGTCTTGCCTTGGACCTAGATCACACGGTCCATTGGAAGCTTTTGAGTCTTTTCTTCGTTTTGAGAGACTTTGGTCGATTTGGGGATCTGATTGCTTGTGTTGTTGAGTGAAATTTGTTTGTTTCGCTCTCTTGAAAATCATTTCTCAAGTTGTTCCGTTTGTTTTCAAGATTGTTTAGTGCATATTGGCTCTTAAACATTGAAAATAAAAAATAAAAAAATCTCTTTTGCTTTTGTTAATTAGTGCAAATTGTGATCTTTTCCATATCGCTAGTGATTAGTGTTTTGAATGAAAAGTTTTCAATTTCATTAGTTGCATTAGAGATCTCATTGTTTGTCTTCCGTTCATTTCATTTGTGTAAAAGCTCTCAACTCTTCTCTAACTAGTTTTCATCGAACAAAATGTTGCACTGTGGCATATAGCTTTGCATTTAGGAGTCCTTCGAGACACTACATATGATAGGGCCTGAAAATTGAAACTTAATTGAAGATCAACTGTAAAATTTATTTCAATTAACCTAAGGCAGCATTGGAACTTAACGAAACATATTTAGAAAGTCTAGGCTAGAGACGTGTTCCGGCGTCGTTAAACCTAGCAACTGTCGTTCGCTTGTTGGCTTTAGACAGTGCTAGTACGGACTTGTGCTCCCCGTACCATCGCGTATATAAAGGGAGACCCCTCTAGGTTTTCAATCCTTTATCCACAAGAAGCCGAGTCTGCCGCCCTATACCCGTGATACACCGAACACAGCATTCGGGGAGACTACCTGCACGTACGGAAAGTCCTTGGTCGATTTCCGTTTCATTATTGAAACCAAGGTGTATATTGCAGTTCACGGATATTTGGTACACCCTTTGTGCCTAGTTTTTCCTGAGCAGTCATTTGGTCTTTTCTGACTCCCTAAACTTGAAAAGACCGTCGAGCGCTTGTCCTTTCACGCTTGTATCAACTCTGAAAGAGATAGAGTCATCTTTTTATCATTTCTCGACTCTTAAAATATGAAACGGTAGAATTTCTTACTTTCCAATGTGGTAAAATTAATCGCCCACGATTACACACCCATTTAGACATTGCTTGTTGACCGTTTGATCGTGTGTCTTAACTCGTTTTCAGCCCGTGTGTGTGTTTGCTCTTTTCTTCTAGTCTTTTGCCACAGTGGCGGAACCATCGGTTTCGTCTACTGGTAGTCCTTACACAGACGATTCTTCAGAAGCTTCTCAGCCTTCTGTTGAACCACAGCAGCCTGTTGTTTCCGAGTTTCCTGATGGGGGACCGGTTCTCGCAGAGCAACCCTTTGGAGGACCAGTTGAGTTCAATTGGCCCTTTTCGGACCCTGTGTCTGAATTGAGATTAGGAGCCGATTTCCTTTCTCTTACATCGGGTTCACCGTTTGTTGCTGCTGTTTTTCCTCCTAGTCCTCGCCGTCTTTTGCGTGATTTAACGGCAGGATCAACCATGAGTGATTCTGGTGAGGAAATTCCGGGGTCTGATGACTATCAGCGCATCCCTCATAGATTGTTTGAGGGAGACGACTCTGAGCTGGCTACCATGTCGTCAGCCAGTCCTTCTTTACCGCAGGGATACAGATCTCTGGGTCAGATCATTTCAGCTGCTGCCTCTATGGGAATATCATCTCCTGCTTCGAGGCCAGCTGTCACTACACCCGGGGTGTCCCCTTCGACGCCCGTCACTTATGTTCCCGTTCGGCCCACTGTTTGTGTGGCTGCTTCTTCTTCTGTTGTCTCGACTACCAGGGCTGGGCCAACTCCTGAAGATGTTTATCTAGCTACTGCTATACCGGAGAATATCTCTCCGGAGGAGTATCGGTTGTTTTTGCAACAGCCGAACGCCGGAGCTGGACAGATTCCCCAAGATCCTTATCGATCTTTCTTTTCGCACTATGCACAGGACGGCACTCCCGTGTATGCTTTCCCAGGTCAGTTTGACGAGCACGGGGAGGTTTTACGCCTTCCTGCTCCTGAGGCTTATCTGTATGCTCAAGTTTTACCGTACAACCAGGCTTATAACCCGCAGGGACAGCCCTTCCAAGGCCAACCTGCAGGCCAACCTGGCTATCTGTATGACCCGCAGGGACAGCCCATCCAAGGCTACTCTGCGGGCCAGCAAGGGCCATTGTACAATCTGCAAGGACCATATTATATCCCTGCTGGTCAACCCGTCACCAAATGGGTAGAATAACCGGACCTGCCTATGGTCCTGGGGGAACCATCCTTTCATGCATGCAACCGCAGCATCCCGTTGTTCTAACGTTGCATATCGCCCAGACCACCCTATGGTCTCGCTTCAGTCAACTGTTTCCAAATAGCACTCCGGTCCGCTCCACCACTGTGCCAACCGCCTCATCCCCACAACCCGGTGGCCCGCTTCAGTTAGCCGTGCCCATCCTGGCATAACCTGGGGTCGAATTTCTATAACCAGGTCAACCTCGCGCAACCAATGCCACTGCTTATCCGGCCCACTGGGTTATTCGAACCAAAGCCCCTCACTCGTGTCAACCTGTTCATTCAGGGCAGCCCTCTCATTCCGTTCACTCTGCTCAACAGCCTGTTCATTCAATGCCGCAGCCAAATCAACAGCTGCGCCCTACGTACCAGGCTCCGCAGGGTTCCACTTATCAGCAACCTACTCATCCTCAGAGTGGTTATTATCCTCATGGTCAGTCTCAACTGAACTATAACCACCCCGGAGGCTCTCAGTATTATCCTCCTCCACCCGGTTCTACCTACGCTCAGCAGCCAAATCCAAACGCTGCTTATACGGGGCAGACACCTAATCAGGGCCCGAACCCTGGTTATCAAGCCCTGCGCACTATGGTTACTGTATCCAAATCATTTTACTAGTGCAGATGCCCCTACTTGTTGGACCAATATGATAGAACCCGGGGGCAGTGATGTATTCACAACCATCGTGGAGCATGGGTACCGGACCTTATCCTGGGACTGGCATGGCAGTTAACCCTCCATTGCCGTTCCTGGCTACCTTGGAACTGCCGGACGTTTCAAAGTTGACCAATGATCCGATTTCACATAATCCATATTGGCCTCCGGGTCCCACCAAGATACCAGGTGATTGTCCCAAGTTTGAGGGCAAAGCTGGCGAAGACCCCCAGGCGCATGTGATGACGTATCACCTCTGGTGTTCGTCTAACTCTTGGACCGACGATTCGATTCGTCTGCGTCTTTTCCAGCGTACTTTAACAGGAGCTGCTACTAAGTGGTACATAGAGCTATCCCGTGGTGTTTTTCAAGATTTCAACTCGTTAGCCATGGCTTTCCTCACGCATTTCCAGTTACCGGTCCGGTATGAGGCCGGGACGCACCTCCTGTCTTCTCTGAAGCAGGACACGGCCACTCACATCTCTGATCACATCCATGAGTGGCGGCGCCGTCGTCGACTGATCAAGTTTCACATACCTGATCAGATTTTGACTCACTGGTTCACCACCTCCTTTATGAATAAAATCGCTCAAGATATTGCGATGGGAGCGTTTGTGATGGAGGAACAAGCTATCGCGCGTGCCCAGTACCTGGATCTTATCTATTCGCAATATGGCACGCTTTATGACATCTTGACTGATGCTCCACGGCCCGGAACTACTAAGGCTCTGCCCACCCCTACGGTGGATGGTGTCATTGGTTCCGTTTCTCAAAATTCGAAGAAGTCTTCGAATGGGAAGCAGAAGGCTAATTCTTCCAACAATACCTCTGCTAATCCCGCCTTATCTGATTCTGGTAAAACCACGGAGGTGAATGCCGTCCAGGCCAATCCTGCGGACAAATCCTCCAAGGGGAAGAAGAAGGGCAAAGGCAAATCAAAATCTGATGCCCCGAAACCGGAATCTAAATCTTGAACTGAGGATGGCTCCCAACGTAAGCCGAAATTCCCTTGCCTCATCTGTGAAGGTGACCATTACACTAAGGATTGTCCGCGACGGTCCGAAGTCAGTCAACTTCTTAAAGGCTCAAAAGGGACTCCGACTGTTTTAAAAGATCCATTTCCATCTCAGCAGACCCAGATGGTCGAACAGGCGTCACCATCTGCACCGTTTGGGTCTCAGGTTTTCATGATGAAGACTAACGCACCTATCACTATCGCTACGCGGTCGAAGGATTACAACGGTCAGCAGCAGGCACCCGGGAAGACAGTTGCGGATGGACCACCTCCCCCACCTGTTTCTGGTCCGTTGGAAATCGAGAAGCCGACTCTCGAACCCGTTGTGAAGCCACCTCCCAAGGGTGTTCTTCGGAGATCCTCTTATAATCCGAATGCTCGTGCCGCTCAACATTACAGTATTGTTGAGGATCTGGCACAGGCGCCATGTGCTATTTCTGCACTGGAGGTTCTTCAAAGTTGTCCTTCACAACGGAAGGCTTTACTGTCTGCAATCGGTGGTATCGATCCCGCCGACTCGAGTCTTCTCACCTTCGATCTGGAGAATTTTACTCCCCGACTTCCACATCAAATCGCTTTGGTCATTCAAGTCGGGATTAACGGCCTGAATATTCATAGGGCCGTCGTAGATGAGGGTGCATCTACCTGCGTTATGTCCTCCGCTTGTTGGAAAGCCATCGGCTCTCCAACTTTGTCGTCATCTCCCAATGCCCTTGAGGCATTTGATGGTCGGGAATCTAAACCCCTGGGAGTTCTCGAGAGTCTTGCGATCACATTACAGGGAAAAACTGTCAACGTGGAAGTAGAAGTGGTTGACGCTAAACTCAACTACAACATACTTCTTGGCCGCAGCTGGACCCATGCCATGCTCTGCGTGCCATCTACCGTCTTTCGATTCATTAAGTTCCCTCACGAGGGCAAGATTGTCACGGTAGATCAGTTGTCATTTTTCACCTCTAGCTCTGAGAACAACGTGCCATACGTGGATCAAATTCCGAATCCCCCAGACAGCATAGGACCTGGTCTTTTCAAAGACCCGGTTCTCATGGGTATATTCCCCGCACCGCCACCGAATACCGCTCAAGTCAACATGTTGTCCAGGACTGATGACCCCTGGCTTATTCCTACACCTGAGAAGGTATATGAGTTTGGAGAATCCATGCCTTTAACGCCAGTAGAGATCAGCTACTGTGAGATTGTTGCCGCATCGGACCCTCCACCTCCTCAGCATGCTCCGATGAGCATGGCTCTCGACGTCTACTCGCAATCCCCCTGGCTTGGTCAGGCTGATTCACCTAATCCTCTCAGAGAGACTTTTCCTTTAGATGAGGCGATCATTGAAACCATGTCTCTTGAGGAGCTGCCCTGGGGCGACGGACATCATCGCTCCTCGTTTATGCCCAGCTTGGGGGCAATGACTGATTTTCTGGAGCGCTATGCTACTCAGGTTCCTTCCCCTCCTCTTCAAACACCGATCTTGATGCATGAGGTCTTTTCAGAAGGTAATCTGAGTAACATTACTCAAACTGTTCCTATCAACATCTCTGTTAAACCAGGGATTGTTTCGAGAACATTCATGTGGGTCTGACTTGTTCTCCCGAGGAGATTCAAGTCTATACTGAGCTTTTCAAAGAATTCAGAGATGTTTTCGCATGGTCCTACGAGGAAATGCCGGGAATTGATCCTAGTATTGTCGTGCACGAGATTCCAACCTATCCAGGTGCGAAACCCGTACGCCAACGCTTACGTCCCATGCATCCTCGGAAAGCCGCCGCTATCAAGGTAGAAGTTGAAAACCTTCTGAACGCGGGTTTTATTTATCCTATCCCCCTTACAGAATGGGTGTCCAATATCGTCCCTGTCGATAAAAAGCAGAGTACAATTCGAGTCTGTGTGGATTATCGCGATATCAATCGGGCCTGTCCTAAGGATAATTATCCCACTCCGTTTATCGACCAGATCATCGACGAATGTGCCGGGAGTGAGATCTATTCCTTAATGGACGGTTTCTCAGGCTACAACCAAATCAATATTTCACCTGAGGATCAACATAAGACCACATTCATCTGTCCGTGGGGCACTTTCGCGTACAAAAAACTCCCGTTCGGCTTTAAAAACGCTGGCGCCACGTTTCAACATGCGATGTCTCCGCTTTCATGACATTCGCCCATATTGTCAGCCTTCTCTGGACGACTTGCCGGCGAACCCATTCGGGTAGCGGGGGACCATCCTAATTTGTCACGTCCCTACCAAATTTCCACATTAACTGTGGAGGGACCCATTTCGTTAACTCCAGACATTTCCTCTGCGAAAACATCATCAATGCATTCCTCTAGCGCAGGCTTATTTTCCCTTGAGACATCTCCTTGCAAGCAAACATCCCTTTTGGCATTACATGACTGACAGATTCTGTCCTAGCGCCAATGAGAAAAATCCTGCAAAGAGGTCGCGCCACACAGCGCTACCCTTAATAGAGCGTGATCATGCCAAGCACAGGGCCTTTTTTTAATAAGGATGGTGGAAGTTGAGTTCCAACAAACTCATAAACTATTGCCTATCTTGAGTTGGGAGGTTTGGCTGCGGGAGTTCTATGGAGAGGAAGTGGTTTTGCCACCTTCCATGGAACCTTCCTTGTTGATAGGGCCAATCCCATAATAATAGGGATCCCAACTCCCTCCTTCCCCATCTATAAAATCCTGCTCAAACCCATGGCAAGCTAGTCTTGAAGTGCCTAAGCTTTGTATATCCATTTTCCCAAGAGCCTTTGTGCTGTAAAGAATCCTCTCTTTCCCTTAAGGCCGACTCAAGTAAGGAGACCATTGTCATGAGACTCTGGAGAGGTTTTCCCTTTCCTTGGCGAGCTTTGCGAGACGTGGACGACCGGAGACCCGTTCGAAGGAGGCTGCGACATCAGAACTTGGTTGTAATCTTTCTTCGTTTATTACTTAATAGATGATTATGATTATGGTTCCACTCCGTTTTCCATCATGTTAATGTGAGTAACATCTTTTCTGACCGATGTTTAGTTACGTATGCTGGTTTCTATGCTTGTATCTGTTCGTTTCTTCCATGTGAAGGTGTTCATCCGCAGAGATCGTGGAAGGATTGTGATCTGCCGGGGCTGAAGAACGGGGACGCTTCTTCTTGAGATTATAGCGTTGGAATCCAGGTAGGCTTCAATTCCTAGTCTTTCCATTCGTAACTAGGAGCTTGCGTCATAGCATTGTTTGTTTGTTGCTAGACCCCTGCTGGGCTAGTAGGGATCGCCTCTGTCCGCAGAGGGGATTTACCTCCTCAACACCATGGAATTTGAAATTAGATTCAAAGGGATACTTCAGGGCCTAATTTATTCTATTGAGGATCTGAAAGCACATAGATAATTTAGTTTCAATATCGAGATTCTCAAAAGATATAAAAAGGTGTGTATTTAGTTTTTAAAACTGCATAATGTTTGTTTGAAAAATTTGTTTGAAGTGATTCCAAGGGCATATTTTAGATTTTTTATGAGTATTGGGTTTCTCCAAAAATTAATTACATACCCATTAAGCCCTCAAAAAACTATACTATGACACATGAAGAGGAATAATTGCAGTATGAGATATCAAAATTACGGTACCAAGTGCAACAAATTTCGATATTACAAAGAGCAACCGAAGATGACATAGATGGTTTAAAAGCATAAGTGGAGGCTAACTTGGATGGTTTGAAGGATCAAATAATAGCTAATATGGATGATAGATTATTGGAAGATCACATTGAGCATCAACAACAAGTTCTCCAACTCTCAAATGATAACCTAAATTTGGTGCAAAATCTAATGAAACAACAGGAAGATCAACATCACATTGAAAGAAGTTCTGAAGTAGTAAGAAAAACAATAAATCAAAAAGTATGATTAATTTCAGAGTATCTCAGTAAGTGGAAGAACTTTCCTGTAGAATATTCCACATTGGAGGATGATAATTTTGTACAGAAGCATCAAGAAATAATCAAGCATTGAGGACAACACTTGTTTGAAGGAGAGGGGCATGTTAAGTCCCTATATTAATAGTGTAGTCCCTTATTATGTTAGTGTAGCCCCCCTTATTATTATTTTTGTACCCCTGTAACACCCATATTGTTATTATTGTGTCGTTACATTATTATTGTTAGGTTGGCTAGGATTACATTATGGCCCCATGGACTCCTATATATAGAAAGGAGGTTTTCTCATTTGTATCATCCAATAATTATTCATTCATGTAATATATTGGAGGTTTCCCCGTCGAAGTGGCTTATTTATAAGGCTTTGATATCTCTTTTCTTCTATTTTTGGAGCTGGTTTCACAATAGAACTCCTCTGCTGAATGTTGATGTCATTGATGCTAACACCATCATAGAATTCTCCTAATATCTATTTGTGGATTGCATCGATTTGAAGTTTCATTGGTCAAGAATCACTATAAGGATATTTTGGTCATGATTCCCCATGTTTGATGAAGAATTTAGATGAGAATTATTTTCTTTCCTACAAATACCTTCATCAATTGATTCTACTGGTTGTTATATTCCAATGGTATATGGCATGCCTCATGGTTCATCTCGGCTTGGGATATATTCTCGATAAAATATTTATGCCCCCTTCTTTTCGTAAAAGTCCCCAACATGAGATGATGTGGAATACCATCTTTGGCTAAACAATTTCTCAAATCATGAGTCCATGAAGGAATTAGATTGAAGAATCTAATTAAATATTCTTTGTAAAATTCTGAAGCATAAATATGAGCTTATCCTACTCTAGACAAAAGGAGACTAAATTAATGAAAAAATTAAAATTAAAGTTAGACTAAAATAATGTGGGGATAATGAGGGTGCCACATTTAATTCTGACGTCCCTCCTAATGGCCTCCGCATTTAGTATAATCATGGTGCTTTATCACTCCAAATGTGTCGCCTAATATGTGCACGTAAGGGAAATTACCTCTATGGCCTTGAGGAGAAATTTTATATATGAAGAAGATGCACACATTCTTGATTATGATTTGTGTTGCGTATTCTCTAGGATAAGTTTAAGGCCATTCATCCTCCATTAATATCTGGTGCATCATCATGTTGGCAGTTTTTTTTACTTGTCTTTCAATTAAGATACTCTCTAGGATTCTTGAACTTATTTAGCTTCCTTTAAGGATAATCATAGACATATTTTGAAGTCAGATAGAAGGACCAATTTTCACAGAAATTTTCCCACCTATTTGGACTTACCTTAAGTATTTTTTACGGCGCATTCATACCCCTAGTGTGTAGAACCCGAGGGTCAAATTAGGGAATTTCTAATCGAAAGAAAATACAATATGACCTACTATTTCATCCTTACAGTAGGGAACTACTTAACATACAATTTTTGTCAAATCCACACACATTCTAGATGTATTTCACATCAAATTTATGACATGATATGAAAATATAGTCTTCAGCATATTTGAAGTCATATTTCATCCTCTTAGGGGATAGGTTACTAGGATATATAATGCTCAATTGAAGTCTGGATTATGGTTTCTAATTTGATTAGTTTTTTGTTATTCATGTCACCTTAAAAACTTACATGCCCATCCTTATCCTTTTCCAAGTCTCAGATAAAGGATGTAGTCCTGTATTTTTCTATTCAAAGGTACATGCAAGTTTTATAATTATAGGCTTATCTTAGACCATGTTCTAGAGAGGGTTTGCAGCCCTACATTTGGCCCAATCTTCAAATATTTCATTCTTTCCATGTTTTCGTTAGGGATTAGGTCCAAGGTTACAGAATTGGCATCACATACTTGAGAACGTGTCAAGAACCTGAGTCTATGATATATTATTGAATATTGGAGGAAAATATACCGTTGCGTTGAGACTTTATGAGATATCCAATAGCGACTGACTAGATATGAGTACTGTGATATATATTGGTGAGTCAAGAGTGTATTATTGAGGTAGAATTCAACCGTAGAGCTTTCATATATCATGAAACCTGAATAAACTCAATGTCTAAGTAGAATCGCCTACAAAGGTTGACTAAATACAACTCAGACACTTAGAAATATAAATATGTGTGTGTGGATTCATGGAATTTACTGTGGTATAACTTCAATATGATGGATATATATTATTTAAAAACATAACTATAGCATGATACCTTGACAATGTGCACCTGTTCATTAAGTATCAGAAAGTATGTGTGATTGAGAGCACTGTGCATTAGTGTGATGGAGTTTCTATTGTGTACACCAATTGCATTTAATAGTTAAATGGTTGTTTGAAGAGGATATGAAGTGTACCCTAATGCAATGAAATTGGAAATTTGTTTTGATACTATTGTAGCTGCCTTGGAATGATGTGCTGAGTTTATTCGTAATTATTAATGTATTAGCTTAACCATTTATTGCTCCGAAATATTATTTAGAGGTCATAATATTGGATTACCTATGTTATACTATTTCAGAATGACTTTGATGAAAAATGTTTAACAACTTGATCATATATGGTAAGAAGCATGTTTCGAGGGTATGCTATATTGTAGATGTTGATGCAAATATATATGATCCCATTAGTATCTCATATGCCTCAGAGAAACTGTCTATGACAATTCCACTATTATATATTGGAAATAAGAGAATGATTTGTATGGATATATGAGCCTTAGTATTATATACATTGTTGATGGCATTGTGTTATATGTATCAATAAACAATAGCAGAACTAACCTTGCATATTTCAAAACAATATATTAACCATCAAATTGAAGGCACCACACAACATGCGTTGAATATATAGCATTCCATGAGGAAATATAGGAAGAATTTTTTACAATTGAATGCATTCCTATGAAATTAGTTGTTTTTAAGCGATTCATTGCCCAAATATACAAATAAATTTTGGATTTCACCACAAATCTAGACTATACCACCAAGGTGAACAAAGCTCCTATGGGGCTCTAATTTCACTAAAACCCACCCATTACTCTTGTAAATTAGCAATTTTTCTCGTTGTTGACCACCTTGGACTTTCATCCAATCATCAATTACCATGGCACTCTCATCTCCTTCATGACACGAGGATGGTCTTCCCATTCTTTGCTCCGTAGGCCCTCGAAAATCTTCTTCCCTTTCAACGCATATAGAAATAGGAGTCCAATACTATTGGATTCATAGTTGAAATGTCCTACAAGAGAACATTTGGATTAAATTATCCCTGATTTTCACTAACATGGTTGCATGTTTCACGATGTTTTCTTCTATTACTTAGATGTTTCAATTATCTTTTTTTTTCCAAAAAAAAAAACCTTTTTCTCTCATTTCTCAACAATAAATTCCTACATCCGCACAAGCTCTTATTGGACATAATTCTATGGGGTTTTATTCTCTTATATAAGAATAAACATCATAGTTTCACACAAGTTCCTCCATGGACAAGGAGAGAGAAAACATTTGAATCACAAAAGAGAGGATGACCGTGGGATGACCATGGGAGAGGAATGATCTCAATTGAATAAAGGAGTTCAATAATATTTTTGCCTGAGTAATTTACCTTATGTTGGGAGTAAAACAGCGAAAAACAGTAAGAATTTATCCAGAGAAATAAACATAAAAGGTCAGCAACAAATCATTAACATAAACACACATATTTAACCGGGAAAAACCCCAAACTCCGGGGAAAACCCATCCTAATGAAATTTCATTAGCATTGGCCAAAACCCTGACCAATCCGGCCAAGTGAGCCTTCACCACTCACCTCCAAGCCTTCCTTACAATGAAGTCTTCCCAGCCTTTTATAGGCTCCATTACATGCAATACCATAGGCTGAAAACTATGGGTGCACAAAACCATGTGCCCCAAAACCACCACTGTTTACCCTAGTCCACATTGACTCTATCCCGAGTCAAATTTACCTAACACCTTAGGTAAGTGTTACTTTTCAAGGAATCATACAAAAACATCTAAACTACCATCCTAGGAAAATAATTATGTGAATATTTATAAGCAAGAATGTGCAAGGAAGGTTACACTTACAAATTGACATATGTCAATTGAAATCACTTATAGGCCATCTTTCCTCTTCCATTCTTATGATCTCATGATCCTTTATTGTCTCTTAATCATTTTTTTTTTATGTGATCTTGCATTATTATCTATTTTCTTTTATTTGTTCTTTTACATAGATGACAATACCATGGAAACAACAACAACCACACTATTATCCAAAGCCATGATGGAATCTCATATGTTATTACTATTGAGTTTTGGACCTCTATCTCTTAGCTTCAAATATTTACAATATATTAACATTATTTACACTTGACATCCTTGAACTCACACTTAGCTTCACTCTTATCACCTAAATTATATCATTTTAGTAATAAGTAATTTAACATATTTTATTTATAGAGATGTTATACTTTGTGATGGATTAAAAACTTTTTCATCGTTCTTTAAAACCTAATAACAAAATATCAATAACCGTTTCATATTTTTTATATAATTTAATCAATATTTTATTATACTTTTATTGTATATAAGCTACATAGATAATCAAATATTAGAAAATACAAACCTATTTTTAGTGCCAAAAAATTGATCTTTTGGCAGAGTTAAAGTTGCTCTATACTTATTATTAACATATTTTTTTCAATATCGTTATTATTTTATTTATTTTAAGATATTGTTATATGAATCTCTCCATACTTAATTGTAAAGCACGCCATTATAAAACTCCTATATTTTAATTTATAAAATAAATATACATATCATTAAATCTCACCTATACTAATTTGCGAGACAGCGAAGTATTCCAAAGGCAATACTTACATGGAATACTCTACTCATATAAAATTATTTCTTCTTTCTTTCCCAATTGTTAAAGAAGTAACTTAGTGGAACTACGGAATGAGGAAAGTAAACCGTTTAACTTTTTTTTTCTCCTTTGTTAAATCAGAACTTATTAGAAGTTATCGAAGTATCTGGGTCGTTTGAGAATACTGCAAAAATGAGATATGAGATATTCTGACGCACGTAGAACAATGATGAAAATCTCGTATAACTCCTGATGCAATATTCTGAAAAAAAATATCGTATAACTCCTGATGCAATATTGTGAAAATCGAATTTATAGTATAGCTACAAAAAAACTGAACAAATCGGCGAAGGGAAAAGAAAAATTGTGTTAGCTAGACATTTAGCATTTTTCATTTGATTTTCCAAGGTATGCTCAAATCATATATCCTAGTGCCCACGCGCGCCAAGGGTTGAGAGCTTCAGCTGTACTGCAGCATCTACTGTGCTGTGGTCTGTCTGCATGTTATCAAATAAAAGTTTACCAAATATTTTATTTTTATTTTATTTTAGATAAATAATTATTTTTTCAAACAATTTTTTTTGATATAATTTTAAATATTGATCTTATAATTAAAAAAAAAATTGTAATTTACTTTTATTTTCAATTTTTATGAAATTATTTAACTAGCTTGGATTCATTTTAATTTCGGATCTACCAAGTATATAAAGAGATCAAATCTCTTTTCATTTTAAAAGAAGTTTACATCTCACTAGATCTGTTCCCCTTGGCACTTGGTAGACATGGAGTAAAGATGAATCTAGACTAGTTTAATCAATAATCTGTATTCCATGAATACCATGAAGTTAATTTCATTTTAATGTTTTTTTAATTCTTTTTATTTTACTTTGCCTTTACAAAGTTTAATTTTTTTTTTTTGTATTTTGACATAGTCAAAATGTTTAAAAACAAAACAGGACATGAAATACATTACAACATCTCTTCTGAGTTGAAAAAAGCTTCTCAATATGAAAAAACACTCAATACAAATAAAAATATTCAATAAAAAAAATAATTATGAACTATAAAACTAAAAATATAAAATTTTCAACTACACAACAAAATATACATAAGTAATTTCTGATATATTTTAATAAAAATAATTACAAATAATAAATTAAATATTAATCAGTCCATTAAAAAAATATAGTTTTCTAATCATCTTTTATAATATATTGATTTTATAAGACATTTACAAATTAATATTAATACATGAAACGTTTATAAAAATAGATGAATGTAACAGCATCACTTGTATATGAATCATTCATTAAAGTAAACAAATTTAATATTATGGAGATTCAAAATAATTTTAACCATCCTTTTCTATTTCTGTAATTCATTAAAACCCCAAAAAAAGTCGCTAAATAGTTAGGTTTTTGCCCTAATTTTTTATTTGGAGAGAATAACCTTATTGTGGATCTATAATAGGTTTTGGCCCTAATTTTTTATTGGGAGAGAATAACCTTATTATGGATCCATATTATAGCATTGCCATGTGTTTAGTTTGGAGAAATGGAATTAGTTTCCCACACATCACAAAGTTAAAGCCGGCGTTACTGTCCTTTTCGCGTTTAACAAACTCACTTTTTTACTTTGGAAGCACATATTCGACGAAGAAACTGTCCATGGACACTACCTTGTTTTTATAAGTGACGTGAGAGTTATGATAAGTAGATGCACTTGTCCATCTGCGCTCACTGTTAGCAAGTGTCCGGTTTGGCATTCTATTTCTTGGGCAGTGTTTTCTGAGTGGGCTACTGCATTATTAGATTCTCTGAGGAAAATATGCAGATACACTGCTTGTTATAGAATTAAGTGGCGTGAGAGCTGTGGTAGCTAACTACAGATGTCGATCAGCCTTCATTGTTAGCCAGCTTTAAGTCTGTTCTTAGATTCCTTGGACAACAGCTTGGGACTGTTAGTCAGCTTTAAGTCTCTTCTTAAATTATTTGGACAGTAACTTGTAAGTTGGCTACAGTATTATTGTTTCTGCGTAGATCGGTTTTGTAATCTGCTGGTTTTATAAATGAATCGATTCTTTACTATCCTGAACCCAACAGCGAGCAGAAGAATAATATTCTTCTTGGATTTGGAGCGTCAAAATGGATAAAAGAGAAGTGGTATGACAATGACTTCTTATTATGTCATGGAACTGCTTTTTAAATCCATTCTGCTAACGTCATTTGTTTGCGTACGAGATTTGCTGATGCACAGGACATTCGTGTCTTAAAACGGTCTTTCAGCTGATTCAGCACAAACGAAAAGCTCATTCCATTTTACCTCTCTATATTCAATGAGTACCTTCACTTCCCGATTAAGTTACGAAGACCGTCTCATATAGAACAGTTAAGTTGCAAAGAATCGACTGTTTGTTTGTTTTGTAGGTTGCAGATTTAGTTACAAAGACAGCCTCAAATAGAACCGTTAAGTTACACAGACAGTTTTATATAGAATAGTTAAATGTTTGTTTTATAGGGGTTAAATGTTTGTTTTTTTAGGTTAAGTGGTGGGAGGTATTGTTGTCATTCTTTTCATAAAATTTCTATATTTACAATTTTATGTTAAAAATAAAAATAAAAATTATTTGTTATTAATAAAACTATGAAAATAGTTTATAGTACTTAGTATTTAGTATGTATTGTATTCTACGCAATTAAAATATATAAAAAAGAAGTTTGGTCTATGAGACTTTTTAAAAAGTTTTTGGATTTTGTAATATTCCTTTTCTTGATCCAATCAAAGTGGATAGAATCAATCCATGGTACTTACCGTGGTATTGACCCATGGTATTTCTTGTTGGTATTGACCCATCAAGCCAATAAAAGGGGAGAGAAGCTAGGCATTTAGGATCATTCTGGATTATCTATCTTATTATGTTTGGGTTGAGAAGCTGGCCTAGTCAGTTCTATTATTGATCCCAGGACGAAAACCCCGTGGTGATGTTTATGTGGTAAATCCATCCAGGATTCACAAGTGGGCTTCAATTTCTTATATTTGTCATTGTCATGAAATATTGTATTAAATGAGAACACTAAGATGTTTTAGATCTATCCAAATTTTTATGGTTTGGAATCTTAAGCCAGCCTGAGAGTTTTATGTAAGGAACTTCGGTGAAATTTAATTTTCACCCTAGCCAACATTTCTTACTTTGGTGATATTTATCACCCTAGTTAGATTTTTATTTTTCAGTAAATTATTTTATTGGGAGAAATAAGTGAAGAGAAAATCATTTATAAGTCCGTGGGTTGAATTTGTGAAAATATTTGAAGGCATGATTGACAAAATCATTTATAGCTTGCCTCTTATGAATAAATGTACCCATGATATTTATTCATGTGTATGAAGATTCATATATTTCTTGCAAATATGGTCATTGTTGAAAGGATGGAAAATTATTGCTAGACAGGGATCATTCCCAGGTTTCTCATTAGCTAAGTATTAAGATCCATTGACGCCAATGTCGTCATTTCATTTTTGGAAACGCCACAAGAATCAACATAATGATATATCAGTCGATTCTCTGGGCTACAATACTTCTATGGATCAAATATGGCAACAACATACAAATCAGAAGAAAGAGTAGAGCAACAGGCCTTTCTCTCAAAAGGTCCATGTTATCCTTCAGCAGTCAAAAGATATCCGTAAGGAAGATGTAAGAAGCAAGTGTCTCTTCGAACTTGGATCCAAATTATTGGGTACAAAGTCAAAAGATGTTCTCCTGCAGCTAGACACATTAAATATGGCTTTCACCTTTATAGAGAAATCTAAATGGGAAGGGTCAAGTTGGGCCGTGAAGCCATCCATGCTTGCTTTGATACAACCTAGGTTCTTGGAGCATTCTTATGAAAAGGTTAGACTCACGGTCGCCTCTTGTCTCAGTAAAATCATAGCCTTAATAGCACCGCTATTGCCCTACAATGATGACATCATGAGGAGGACTTTTCGGGTAATGGTAGAAGCACTCCAAGGGTTGGACAACACCACCGTTCTTACTTTTTTCCATAAGCGCACAATTTTGGAACGCATGGTGAAATTTAGATTTGGTATGCTTATGATGGATCTAGAGTGTGATGATTTAATCCTTCAGATGTTCCAATACTTCTACAATGGAATTACAACATCTCATCCAAACTTCATCAAAACAGACATGCAAAAGATCATGTCTCCGATCCTAGGAGAATATAGGGCCATTTGTGAACAATTGAGATCCAAATTGTTGGCCATTTGGAGGAAGGAGCTAATTGCATCACCTGTTGCTTATGAACTAGCTAAGGGGTTGATCAAACAGAGCATCAAACTACTTAGAAAGAAGTTAACCAAGGAGGAGCTAACAAAAATTTGTGGAGATAGTAAGAATGAACTAAGGAGGAAAGGCTTATGCTTTTTATGGAAGGGAGTTTGGGCACTTGACCATTCATGTCTAGATAATAAGGAGGCAACAAGGATAGAAAAATTAGAAACTTCTTCAGATCATGGGGATTCATCCATAGATGGGTTCGCTGTTTTTCAAGAGAGGACCTATGAAGGATCTGAGCAGTCAAGTAAAAATGGTGAGTAGTAACACCATGCTCTTTAGAGAAACTTGCAGGACAAGCTAAGCAGTCATCTTGACAAAGTACATGATGAAAGGAAAGATGCAATTCCTCCTGGTGATGTGGTAGTTAAATCTATAAATAGTATGGGCAATCGGGTATAGACAACATTCCACCAGTACATCCATGTTTGACAACCAGAGAGGAAGGACAATTGATCCTCACATGTGAAGAGGTCCAGGATGAATACACCCAAGGAGAATCAAATGAGGAGAGGATCATGCATTTTCAGGAAAGGATGATGCATTTCAAGGTAAATCTTATGTTGTTGAAGCAAAGAGTCTGGACATTCCGAGACACTGTCTTACAGGAGAACAGAAAAATTGAGGAACTCATAGGAAAATGTGCCAAATCATCGACCAAGTTGTCGAGTATCGAGGAACAACTGAAGTCCCTCACAAGGCCGCATGAGGAGTATAATTGGGAGTCCCATAGCAGCGCTCTACAGGAATACATAGATAAGGTTTGCAACACCAACAACCCACCTTTATACATTAAGAAGAGCAGGGTAGAGTTCTCCAAATACATCATGTTGGGTAACCAAGTAGATCAACATGAATCGAGCATCGAACAACATCAACACAGTAGATTTGCAGATATTCATTCTTTCCCAAGTATGGATTGGTGAGAGATTATGAGTTGGTATTCTATTGATGGGTTGACTATTTGGAGGATACCCATAGCCAAGGCAAAATTACAGCTCGAACCACTTGGTGCAGACAGCAATGGAGGGTTCACATGGTACCATAAGCCACATGTCCAAGGATTTAGGTGGCATTGGGATCCTAGAGAATCCATTGCAGGAAGGATTGGCCAAAGAATTGTTTGGGATCCAGGTATTGAAGGATCCATTCAGGACCATTCAACATGGAGGGATGGAACAATGCATCAGATTGTATGGGATCCTGGTAAAAATGTACAAATGCTTCTGTTATGGATAGAAGTGGATTGCTTGAGGACAAAAAATCTTTGGGCAGGAGGATTTGTAATATTCTCTTTCTTGATCCAGTCAAAATGGATAGAATCAATCCATGGTACTTACCGTGGTATTTTCCCGTGGTATTGACCCATTGTATTTCTTGTTGGTATTGACCCATCAAGCCTATAAAAGGGGAGAGAAACTCGGCATTTAGGATCATTCTGGATTATCTATCTTATTATGTTTGGGTTGAGAACCTGGCCTAGCGAGTTCTATTATTGATCTCAGGACGAAAACCCTGCGGTGATGTTTATGTGGTGAATCCATCCAGGATTCACAAGTGGGCTTCAATTTCTTATATTTGTCATTGTCATGAAATATTGTATTAAATGAGAACACTAAGATGTTTTAGATCTATCGAAATTTTTATTGTTTGGAATCTTACAAATTTATTTTTCTATTTAATTAGTTTAGAATTGAGTAAAGATTGATTGAATTCACAAATTTGACAAGTTAATTTTTTACAATCTAAATTCTTTGAAATTTTTTAGGATGTTGAATCGATATATATGTAATCAAAAAACCAGTTTAAACAACACAAACCAAAATTTCATCATAACTTTTTTTACAAAATCCACTTAAAACTCTAAAAAATCACACATATAAAAAACACTACATATCTAAAAGCTTAGCTGTTAACGGGTTATTGCCATCTTTTTTTCCATAAACATCCGAAATAGTGCTGATATCAAATAATCCTAAATCGAACCGAAAACGCGCCAGGTCAATACTTGTCACACAATAATACTAAAAGAAACAAATGAATTAATGAAATTGTGCAAAGCACAATAATGATTGATAATCCTAGATTGAACCGAAAACGCGTCACGTCAATACTTGTCACACAATAATACAAAAAGAAACAAATCAATTAATGGGATTGTGCAAAGCCCGCTAATCGATTCAAAGGCCAATTTCGCTATATTTTCAATAGCCATTATTCCATCTTATAGGTATACATATTATCCATGAAATTCAAACCACCCGTCGTTGAATTGTAAATTATAAAACAATGCAGAAAAGATTTTAAATTATAAAACACTCCAGGAAAAGTACGAGGACTATTTATGTGTAATGACTATTTATGTGTAATTGGAGGTATTTTGGACATATGCCTTTCAAATCAATGACTAAAAAGACAACACTCATGGCCAGCATCAACTATGGACTCTGTTCCGGAGTAATGTTCTACAAGGTTATAATATTTAGGCCCACTCTTTGTGACTTATCAAATTTCTTTACCATTAAACACTATAGGTATTTAGGTATTTATTCAATTATTATTAGTTATCATTATGTTTTTTAAGAACATAATTTGTTTTTTCAATTAGTTGTTTTTGGATTAATAATTTTTTAAGATTCTTTTCTATTACATGTAAAAATAGTTTAACGTTACTGGTACTTATTCAATCATTATATTTTTTATTTTTTTAAACATAATTTTTTTGGCTTGTTTTCGGATTAATAATTTTTTAGGAATTTTCTTCTTTTCCATTACATATAAAAATAGTCCAAAGTTATTAGTTTCCTATTTGAATGTTATGAAAGTAAATACTTGGTTTAAATTAGAGAAAGTCAATAATAATATTGTTACAAGTTTAATGGTAGACATTTTAATCATGTTATGGAAGTAAATACTTGGTTTAAATTAGAGAAAGTCAATAATAATATTGTTACAAGTTTAATGGTAGACATTTTAATCATGGTTTTTTCTCTGAAAACTACCTCATGTTTCTTGTTTTTTATTGCAAAGTCTCAATAGCCTCACAAATGCTTCCTAAGGATAATTTCATTTTATTTCAGTGGCTTTTTGTTACATTAGAAGCATAATAATTGTGGTTTTACATAACCTTGTCCATAACAATGAAAGGGAAAAAATTACGATGATACAGTGAAGAATGTGAAAATGGAATGTATCAAATTGGAATAAGATAGTGTAATAATAGTTTCTTCTTAACAAGTTTCATAAGATATATATGGCTTTCCTAAAATGTATTGCAAAATATCTAAAGAAATTTTCAAAAATGAAATATGATAAGAAACATAAAAAGGTATATTTAAAAAAAAAAAAATTATCTCATAAAATTTCAATAAATTTGATTTATAATTAATATAGAGAAAAAATTTATAATAATCTTCATTTTTACAAGTTTTTTTAAAATATTAACCTGCATTTTTCTCTACTTATTTCTTAATAATATTATTTAAGTGAATTTAAAAATTATATATATATGTATTTTCTCAAAAAAAAATATTACAAATTAAAATTAAAAAAATATATATAACCATCGTGAATTTTAAAATCAAAATGTGGATCAATCATTGTATAAATAAGAGGATATGATATACCTATTTAATATATAAATTAAATCAACTATAAACTTAAGAGCAAATTATTATTATTATAAAGGTCGGACTTTCATCTCAAGATTCGAATACGTCATCTAAAATTATTGTAGAAATACCATGAGTGAGAATAGCATTTTGTGGAAAGTAGGATTTTCTAAGTGTACTTGTACCGTTAGCCAGTGTGAGGTTGGCTAGTTGTTTTGCTGGCAAGTGGTTTGTGGGTTTGCTTACATTCTTCCAAGAAAATACATATTACAGAGATCACTGGATATAAAAATAAGTAGTGTGAAAGCTATGGCAAGTAGGCATAAATGTTGATGAGCCTTTATTCCCAACGTTATTTTTAAGCAAACACATTCTGGACCATATGAGCTTCGCTGATGAAAACCTCATTTTATTTGATGTCGCACATGCACATATAAAAACTATAGAATTAGTGTATCACATTTATTATCAATTTCAATAGTCACTGGACTGATAACAGAACAGGGATGTGTCTCTACATAATAAATCTTAGCTGGTCAATGACATTTTGATAGGCAGGTATCTGAAATACAGGTCAGTAATCAAGCAATCCTACAGGCAGACGCCCAAAACTGGCAGCGTCAATATTTGTCGCAGAATAATACGAAAATAAATAAATAAAGTATTGGGATTGTGGAATGCCAGGAAATAGTTTCAGAGGCCGATTTCCCGATCCTTCACGACAGCCCTTACTCCTTCTACGGATCTCAGCATTTCCGCCTATCCATTGATATTGGCAACCAGAGAAATTGAAAGAGTCAGGTAAGTAGAACAGACTTAAATAGATTCATGGATGCAATAGAAATTAGATTAAACATATAAACAGAAGAAATGGAGCGATTAAACAAACAAATAAACACAATAGAATCGATTAGGTTGTTAGAATATATTTAAACACATAGAAATTAAACAAATAAAGAGAAGAAATGGAACATGGAAGGAATATTATATGGAGAGTACCTGGCCAGTTGTGATCTCAACGGCAAAACCATCCACAATAACCCAAGAAAAATGCTTTTGATAAGTCCCTGCGTCCAGTGTTTTCTGCAGTACCATGTCATGCTTGTTGCTAACATAAACATCAAGCTCGCTTGCTGAATTTCTGCATGTACAAATCAACTAATAAGGCACCAGCCCTTGAGAAACTCTTCATTGTAATTAAATCTTGAGAAACTTTCTTCATATATAGTGTAGCTAAATCTTGAGAAATTGCGTGGAGTTTGAGACATAATAGCAAAATATTACTAACCATAACTGTAGAAAAATATCCTGTAATATTTAATATTTTTATAACCTGTGAGTTATATGTATGAATACCTGTCAGCCTTGAGACGCTCGTATTCTGAATCATATTCCATCATCACCATGTACACATTTTTTGGTTCCATGGCTTTCGCTGGGCTACTGGTCTCGCCTGTATTGCTTGGTCTCGTCTCTTGCTCTGTCCTGTGTGAAATCCTTAAGTGGCTATTTATAATTATGATTAGTGTGGAGGAAGGAGTGGTAAAGGGAAAGGGATGTGATATTGGCAGAGAGTTGGCAGGTCCGGTGGGTGGTGGAAGAGAATAATACGATCGCAGTCCTTGGATCCCGGGATATTCTGCAGAAGCCTTTGACTGTAGTAGGGTGAGTATATTTTGTCATCTGACGTTGTGGTTGTAATGTCGAAGCATTCCTTTTTCCCTTTAATAAAAAAATCCCTAATTTTAATTTTTGAGATTGTGAACAACCCTAATTTTAATTTTTGAGATTTTGAATTGGCAAAACTGAGGTGTGACCGAGGGTTCCAAGTTTCAGCTGAATTTTGTGTTGACCTATGATTTCGGTGAGAAACGCCTCAAAATATTTAATCTCAATACTAAATATTTATTTTTCAAGGTTATTAAATTACAAAAATTTATGAAAAACTATTAAAAAATAAAATATTTAAAATATGAGTATAAAATTATTGAAAATATAAGTAAAATCAATTGAGATTCAAACTTTAGATTTACCAATCATAGTGAAGATCAAATTTCGTTGTATTTTAAAAAAGATTTACATCGTTAAAAGATATCATCATTTTTAAGACTTAATAGATTTAGAATTAATTGATTCTATCTTAATTTAATTATTAATTTTAATTATAAGTCATATATATATATATATATATATATATATATATATATATATATATATTTGTAATTTCACCAAGTTAAAAGATTTTACTGATAATTTTTTTCCGAGTTAAAAGTCTTTTATTATATTCTCATAAAAACAGATAGTACAAAATGTGTCTTTGGAGCAAGATTACGCAGAATATATTTCCATCTCACTATTATTTCAGAGAGGCTAATTAGCTATATAAGCCAAAAAAGAGGAAAGATGAACATAGAAAGTGAAAGCTACATATCATGGAGGTGGTGGGGGAGGAAGCACAGGAGGCGTTGCAATAATTTCAGCTCTTCCATGCATGTGAAAGTCAATATGTTATAGACGGGTTTCTAGATCACGAAGGCAGTCATTGGTACGATGTTGACTCCAACAAGTGTTGTTCATGTTCTTTAGAATTTCATTTTTCTTGAACTCGATGTCTCATGTAGGCTACTAGTTTGTTTCTGTCCTCATACCTATGATCCCTGAGGATGTCGAGGTTAGCCTAAATTCCTGGTATTCAAGAAACAATGGATTCCAAAGATGTTGGGGAATTCATATGTCCCAAAGAGCGGCCTTGGTCATTAGTCATTTTCCCCTCACATTTCATCCTTGTTAAATATTCCGTAGATGACCTATGACTGTTGGCTTGGTGCCTTAAAAAGTTCTGCTACGCTCCACCGTAGCGAAGGGGACCTCTTCGGTGTGGCATGACCACCCATGCAATATAATTCCAGAGAAAGAACTTGGAGGAAACTCCAACTATCTCACGAGAGAAAATTACTGTGGGCCAAACTCAAAACCCGAAAACCCAATCCCGCCTATGGGCACAAAACCCAATGATAAGACTATACCGAAATTGAGTAGGGGTGACAACACTCGAGACCAACCCCCGAAAAATTACACCACCAAAAAATAAAGAAACAGACTCCAAGACACACAACCACTCCACCCACCAAGCTGAGAGACCCAACAACGTAACTCCTAACCACGACCGAAAAGGAAATATTCAGCCTTAAGATAGAGACCAGAGCTAAGCAGGATTGAGGATAAATAAGAAAAAAGAGGATGCAGAAGTGCAGAGGGCCGAAAAAGAGCCAATTTCCAAAATGAATGGGAATCACCACCCAAGATTCATTCAGCAAAACTACTCTGCCTCAGACACATAAGATCTCTAACAGACACAACAATGGAATAAATACCCACGGTACCCCTGCCCTGAGCCCAATTCCATACAACAATACAGGAAAAAAACTTTGCCCAGAATTCAAATGCCACTAGAGCAAGAAATGAACCCGAAAACCAAAGGAAAATCGAAAGGATTATCTGCAACTAATAGGGGCCAAGGCTAGCTGGGTCACCGCGGCACACACTGAAGTCGGTGCTACCAAATTCTGAGCCAAAACCACAAGAAGAAATTGGGAGTCCACTCAATTTTACTCCAGAGTCCCAAATGAAAACCTAAGAGTCGAAACTGAAACAAACAATTGCAAGGCAAGTTTCCAATGCGCTTCACTGACTGAACTGGCACCAATGAAAGAATGCATGGCCTCTGACAGCTTCCCTCATCACCCTATATCCAACACTCATAACTTGTGTCTCATCAAGCTTTCCACTACACCTACCCATCATTATATTTCCTTCACCTGCTTGTAGAGAGTTTGAACTACCAAAGTACCATTGCATTAGTCCCTGATTATATTGGAAGATACATGTCATGTGCCTTGAGGAGAAATACCCGAGGCTCATTGACCACTTGTTTTCCCACCCCATTGTAAAAAAATAATATATATATATATATATATAATTTTATTTTGGCCAATTTAAAATATTAAATATTACATCTTTATTATACTAAGTTGTAGAGTACCTCTGGACATAAAAACTATGGACTCTATTTTTGAAATTTTCCATCCATAAATTTCATTTCATTGGATCTCTGAACCATTAAATACAATTTAATAATCCCAACTATTTTTTAATTATTTTTTTGAACAATCTAAAATTTTAAATTTTAAATGTGTAGAGTTCATCGAAAAATGACGGAGCTTTCGTCATAATTTAGGCAAACAATAAAGGTTTCCAAAATTTCATGTACATATTAATCCCTCCCTCTTAGTGTGCGAGGTTCGTATGAATAACAATGACACCCACGAATTGAGGATGGTGAAAGATAAAATTATTAAATTAATTTAGGCTATACAAAGACAATAATTTTTAAGCTTCATATAAATAGCCATGACGCGGTAGAATTGAGAAAGGTAAAGCTAACATTATTAACTCCCTTCACTTTGTTGTGCCACTTCACACATTTTTTTGATGGCCTTATTTTTTACCACGTGGAAGACTATATATAGCATTTAGGGTGGAATAAATCTAACACATCCATTTCATATTTTGAGCCTTTATATGATTCCTATAGAATTTTTCTGAGAATCTAATTTTTAACTTAAATGACAATGACTAACGTGAGATACAATACTTGTTTATACAATTCTTTTGATAAAATTCAAAGACGAGTTAGACTATTTCGATGTGCTAAATGTAACTAATAAATATTTATTAACTTTATATAATATTAATTAAAACTAATTAATTTAACAGAAAGGTTATTAGGATATGTGAGAATTTATGAATGACATCATAACTCAAAATTTAAATTCCAAACACATCTTTTTAAATTTCTAGAAAAAGTGATAGAAAATTATGTTTAAAGGGAAAAAACCATCAAACAATTCAACTTTTCTAATTTAAAATTTTCCTTAGCTTTATTGGGAAAACAAATACTTTGTCCTGATTAATGTCATTATGAATTTTTTTTTTTAAAAACCATTAATAGATTAACATTATGTTGCTTTATTATTAAATATCAGTTCAAAGGCACTATTGTGCTGACCTTTCCACGTATCCATCTATTATTATTAGTTCTTTTAAAAATATATTTCTCTTCCTCATTTAAAGAAGAACTAAGTACTTACGTACATTATGTTGTTTCATTAATAATGTATCTATGTAAATTTTAAATTGTCTATAGTTTGAAAAAAAAATTAACCAATTTAATGAGTGATTTTTTTTATTTGAGTTGGTTCACTCAGATATGTTGGTGTATTGTGAAAAGGATTAAATAATACATGATCATTGAATAGAGCTTCTTTCCTCATGTTATAGTTGGAATGTCTCAAACTCTTGCTAAGTCATAATTTTGTGGTATATGTGTCTTGTGGTTGTTAGATATACTTTTGATGTTATAGAGATAGAAAAATAAATTGATCCTAAGCCTTGGGGAGATTACTCCAATATAACACATATTCACAGCTGTTAAAAAATGAAATAAAAAACAAGGTTTTATAAAAAAAATTGTTGGTTTTGAAGGAAAATTACATTATAAATCAAGAATATTATGTTGCTTCATTATTAAATATCATTTCAAATTTTAAATTTCCCCCATTTTTAAAGGGAAAAATTGATATTGTGTGTCCAGTTATAAATCCACTATTATTAATATTCTTAAGGCGTAGGTTAAGTAATATACAAAATGAATTTTTGAATTAATCCAGAAATACAATTTCTAGCAAGATTGTGATTTATTATACCTTAATATAGACTTCTAAATGCATAAATGGATTCAACACTTATAAAACCCCTAGGGCATTCATGTTTTCCAGTCAAAAAACAAATTGAATTTTTTATTTTTAAAAATGTTTTGAACAAAATTTACTAGAAAAAATGCTTGACAAAAGGTCATTTTATAATAATCTCAAGAGAGATATAAAATATATTTTCACTCTAAAAGAAGACATGATGTTGATTTATTATTAAATATGTGTCTAAATCAAAATTTTTCTTATTTTTTTCCCAAGCGAAAAAAACTTAGTAATTTCATTCATTTGTAAAATGAAAAAAATAATTTTTATAGATGCATGGTAATTGTACATTCTAGAAAATAGTAAAATATATTGTATAGGAGGTCCAAGGACCCATTAAAAAGGAGAAAAAAATTACCTATAACAAACACACAAAATATAGTAGCCATATACAATTTCTGGTAATGAAAAGAGGACCACACTAAAGTATGTAGATCCTTCCTTTGTAAACCTATAGGGAAGGTAAAGGCTTTTCAACACCAATTAAAGATAGATTGGAAATTTGAAATATGCCAAGAGAGAAACTGCATTTTACAAAAACAAATGAGCTTGTTGTGCCTATAAAAAGATGGTGTAATGGGTCGTGATAGAAAGTATAGTTGTTTGTGCCATTCTGATATTCCATAACTTCCCATGTACTTGTTTCCATTAGCACATGCTCTTTTGATAGGTGATCAAATTCCTCGTTCATGTCCTTGTAAATATACAAGGATATTAAGATATTAAATTTAGGTTTTATCCTGCTACTTCACTCCAAAATTGGTTGAAGAGTAATGTTATTGTAAGTTTCTACTTTTTTTAGCCAATTTATGATAAGCATTGTGTCACCAAAAACTTGAAATTGTGAGCATTTTTTTTAAAGCAAAGAGAAATAGCTTTTTACATGTCATAATTTCTTCGATATTATTGTATTCTAGGCCAAAGCCCATGTTTACCTAGAATAAATGCGAACTAGAGAGGGAAATATTAAATATCCCACCATTGTTCTATTATGAATTATTTGAAGCTCCATTGAAGGAAGCACAAGGAAACCTAGATTGATCTTGATTTTATGCTAAAATAATTTTGGAAGCTTCTGTGGATTTTTCCTGAGGGAAATATGCCAAAAAATCTAGTGATTCCATGGCCAAATGATTCAGAATAGAGTGTGTCTTAGAAAATGTCTTTGTTCCGCACCTACCAAAGTCCATATATGGTGATGAGGTGCAAAGATTTGAAGGCTTGACAAGAAGGGGATTGGAGATCCAATCTCTCCAACCTCACTCTAAGTCCTTTACATCCTAAGCCACAGTGTGACCTATAAACATTTTTCATGCATTCCAAACTTCTTGGAAAAAGGGTAATTCATGAAGACGTGGATTATAGATTCCTCCTGATTTTTGCATAGGAAACTTCAGCCAGGACCAATCAAAAAAATTCCTGAAGAATGTCCCATGTGAGGATATTTTCTTCTATTAGATTCCACATAAAGAGTTTGGATTTTGCTGGGTACTTATCTTTCCAAAGAAACTTCCACTAGCACTTGCTACCAACATCCTCTCTAATAGCCAATAGGGTAATGTATCCCAACTTGAGAGAATACAAGTTAAAGGGAGATATATTCTAGACAAGTTCATTTTCTCTATCTATCAATCACATATGTAAAACTAATAAATAATTCAAGTAATCATTCCATGACCCCATGAAATCCCCTTCCAAACCCAAGTATTTAGCAAAGAGCCATCCCTATATCCAAATTGTTTTCCTAGCATGTTTTGTGATGTGAATGAGTTTGGATACACACCCATCTCACAAAAAATTATTGAGTAATGATATGAAATCATCCATTACCCACCCAAGGATTAGACCCAATTATTACCTTATCCCACTTACCAATTTTCCAATATAACCCACATGCTATGATATCAAAAGAATCTAGAACTACCCTCCAAATTACATAAACATTTACTCGTGGGTTATCAACCTTTTTTATCCATTCTTCCAGTGGTCTTGAAGAAATATATGTTTAAATGATGATTGAATAACATAAGTTGTCGGAAGGTATTAGTCTTAAACCACACGGTGCAACCAAAGTATTTTGGAAAATAAATAGATTCTTTAGACCCTAGGCACACAAGAGCTTTGGCTTAGCTAGTTTATTCCATTTTACCCATGGAAGAACCCCATGATCCTGCTTCCCTCACCATTGAACCTTGAAATATATTCTTCATATTTTTTCAAGAATACCTTTTGGTATCCATGCAAGGGGCATATGATAAACTAGAATAAATTCTAAAACATATTTAGTCCATGATGAATTCCTTGCTCTAGATAACCAGTGAAGGGACTAACTCTTCAACATGTTCTCTATCTTAGCAATGACCTACAATGAGTGTTCCTTACTGTGGAAGTTGGGATTTAGTTTTAACCCAAAGTACTTTAATCCATCTTCCACCAAACTTAAAACAAAGAGAAATTCAATATTTAGATGCTTGATCTCATCATATTCAAGATTAATGACCAAAATATTTTGATTTCCTATTATCTATTGTCATACTAATGGATTTCTCAAATAAGTATTGAATTTCCAACAACCAGCTCACCTCTCTAGGAGAGCCATTTCAAAAAATGAGAATATCATATACAAAAGGAAGATGATTTAAATATAAAGACTAAGCCACTAGAATAACCTATAAATCACCCATTTTTTTATTCATCCATTAGTTAACTAATACCTTCCATAACCAACATGAACAACAATGGGGAAAGTGGGTGACCCTGTCTATGTCCCCTTTGCAAATGAAAGAAGGGGGAAGTTAAGACATTGATCAGTGTAGTGAAAGAGATAGACTAGATGAAACTCAACCCATTCAGTGAATTTTGGACTGAACCTAACATGGGTCAAAAGAAGCCCAAGATAAATTCAATTGACTATATCATAAGCTTTTGACAAGAAATATTCATGAAATCTCCTTTTAAATTCATAATTTATAGGTTTTGTAAACTATCTTGCACAACTTATGTTAATTGATGAATATGCATCCCTTCAAGAAAATTTAATGTCTTGGGAGATGTATATTGAAAGAATTGGTTTAGTATTTAAAGCTATGATTTTTTTCCGCCACCTTGTAAATGGCATTGAAAAGAGAGATAAGTTGAAAATCATCTATACAAGACGGGTTATAAACCTTTCGAATAAGAGAAATGAAGGTTGAATTGAATTTTGGAAACATATATCTTAGCCTCCTCGATTCCTCAGCCACATTTAGGAGATCATTTCCAATGATTTCATAAATCATGAGGAAGAATTGTACACCCAAGCCATCCAACACTAGGATTTTATGTTTCTGAAAACTAGGTAAAATCATTTCAAGTCCATATTTTGTGAGTTCCTTCATGATTTCCCTATTCTCTTATTCCTCTATAAGCCTAGGAAACATTTGCGCTGCATATTTCCCTTTTCTCTTTTTAAATTTAAAGGATTTTGATTGGTTTACATATTATGAATTGGAAATTACATGCAAATTTATAGGAAACATTGGCATATTGGTAAAAAATCCCTATAAGGATAATGTGGTCATGATTCTCTCTATTTGATGAATAATTTGGATGAAAAAATGATTTTCTTTCCTCTAAACACCTTCATTAATTGATTCTCCTCATGGTGTCAATTACAATGGTATATGGCATGCATCGCGGTTCATCTCGATTGGGAGATATGATTGATAAAATATTCATGCCCCCATTGATGTGGTAAAGTGCCCAACATGAGATGACATATTAGCTCATCATTGGCTAAAACATTTTCTCAAATCATGAGGTCATGAAGGAATTTGATTGAAGAATTTAATTAAATATTATTGGTAAAAATTGGATTCATAAAAAGGGGCTTATCCTACTCTAAACAAAAGGAAATTAAATTAAGGGAAATTTTCAAATTAAAGTTGGACTAAACTAATGTAGGGATTTGGCTGTAATGTTCAAATTTAAAATTTAAATATTTCCCTCCAAAATTTCAAGTCGACCTCCCTCATAATGAACTCTATGTTTAATATAACTAGGGTGCTTTATCCCTTTAAAGGTATTATCTAATTTTTGTGCATAAAAGAATTTACCTCTATCGCCTTGAGGATCAATGTTATATATGAAGAGAATAAATGTGTTCTTAATTACAATTTGATTTGGGTATTGGTTGGGCTAAGTTTATGGTCATTCAACCTATATTAATATGTGGTGCAACAAAGTGTTGGTTATAGATTTTACTTTTATTTAAATTAAGGGATTCATTAGGATTTTTGCACTTGTTTAGCCTCCTTTCAAGAAAATTAAAGATACCTTTTGGAGTTAGATAGAAGGCCCATTTTTAAAAGAAATTTAGCCACCTATTTGGACTAAGTTGAAGTAGCTTTGAGGGCACATTCATATACTTGGTGCACATACCCTATAACTCAGATTAGGGAATTTCTAATCCAAGGAAATTCTAGTATGTCCTACTATTTTATCCCTCTAGTAGGGCACCTCTTACCATGCATTTATGAGAAAATACACATGCACACTCTAGAGATAGTTCACATTAAATATATGGGATGATGTGAATATAAAGTCCTGAGCACATTTGAAAACCTATTTCACCCTCTTAGGGAACATATAAATGAAATACATAACAGTCAATTTAATCCTAAATTATGCCTAATCATTTGATTAATTTTTTTATATTCATATAACCTTAAAAACTTACATGCCCATACTTATCCTTTTCTAAGTTTCAGAGAAAGGATACAGTCCCGTATTTTTCTGAGTTTCAGAGAAAGGATATAGTCTTGTATTTTTCTGATTTTCAGAGGTGCATGCAAGTTTCATAATTGTAGGTTTATATTAGACCATCTTTTAAAGAGGGTTTTCAGTCCTATATTTGGGCCAAGATTCAAAGGTTGCATTGTTTCAGTGTTCTGTTTGAGGATTTGGTCCAAGGTTACATACTTTAGATCACATAATTGAGAATAATTCAAGAACCTGAGCTTGTGATATCATGTGGAATATTGAAGGAAAGTATACCCCTACATTGAGACTTGATGAGATATCCAACAAAGACTAACTGGATATGATTATTGTGGCATGAATTGGTGGGACAAAAGTTTATTGTTGAGGTAGAATTCAAGCCTAGATCTTTCATAGATTGTGAAACCTGACTAAACTTAGTGACTAAAAAAAATCACTTGCAAAGGTTGACCAACCATAACTCATAAACATGGAAATGTATGTGTGTGTGTGGAGTTAAATGGTTGTTTGAAGAGGATATCAAGTGCACCCTTATGCAATGAGTATGGTAAATTTGATGTAAAATTGTTGTCCCTACCTAGGAATGACATTTTGTGTTTATTCATAATTATTGATGTATTAACTAAGCCATTTATTTCTCAGAAATATTATTGAGAGGCAATAATATTGGATTACCCATGTTCTACCATTGTAGAAGGGTTTTTATGACAAAAGGTTCAACAACTTGATCATATATGCTAAGAAGCATGTTTCCAGGGTATGATATATTGTCGATGTTGGTGGGAATATGTATGCTCCCATTACTATATTATATGCCTTAGAGAAATTATCTATTAGAATGCCACTAATATATATTGGGAAGAAGAGAATCATTTATATGACTATATGAGCCTTAGTAGTATATACATTGTTGATGGAATTGTGTTATAGTTATAAATAATCAATAGGATAAATAACCTTGCATATTTTAAATTCATACATTAACCATTATATTAAAGGCGCCACACAACATACACTAAATAGAGAGATTTATATATGAAGAAAGATATGAAGTGTTGTAATTAATTGAATGCCTTCCAATGAAATTGGTTGTTGAGAAGTGATTCATTGCCTAAATATAGAAATCAATTTTGGGTTTGACGTCCAATATAGACCATAATACCACCAAGGTGAACAAAGCTCCTATGGGGCCCTAATTTCACTAAGACTGATCCATTACTATTGCAACTTAGCTAATGTTCTCAATGTTGGGCACCTTGGACCTCCATCCACCCATCACTTACCATGGATCACTCATCTCTTTCATAGCACAAGTATGGTATTCCCATTCTTTTCTATATATACCCTCATAAATATTCTTCACTTTCAACCCATATAAAAAGAGGCATCCAACACTATTGGTTTCCTACTTGAAATGGCCTACAAGAGAAAACTTGGATTAAATTATCCATGATTAGCACTAACATGGTTGCATCTTTCACAGTGTTTTCTTCTATTACTTGGATGTTTCCATTGTTTTTTTCTCCTAAAAACCTTTTAACATAGTTACCAATCAAATGAGTACTGAACTGATTTTTCACTTTTTAGAGACAACAAAAAATCATCCGATTTTAAAAAGTGTTTATTCAAAATACACCCTTTTCTTGGATCATATTTTTGACACTTTAAATTTTCTTATGTATCAAGTATGAACATTTATTTAAAAATGCTAGTGATTTTCATGTTGATTTTGAAAAGAGTTGAAGCAACATCATCCCCTTTATTTAGAGGGCTTCTTTTTTACACTTAAAATTTTCTAATGTGTTATGTGTGGATATTTATTTTTAAATGTTGGTGATTTTCATGTCGATTTTGAGAAGCATCAACATTTCTTTAAGACATATTTTTGACACTTTAAATTTTCTTATGTCCCAAGTATGCACCATTATTTTAAATGATTATTTAACCATTTCTGAATTTTTCTTATTCCTCTTCTTGTTTATGGTCCTCAGATGCTTGTTTTTTTAGGGTTCTCCAAACTTGTTTTTTTCCTTACAAAGTTATTTTATAATGATTTTTTTTATTTTATTTTAAATAATAATAACATTAATATTTTGAGGTGATGATTTTTTGTATATTTATATAGATCGTTAATTAATACTTCAATGCACAAAAAATAATTGTTACTAAAAAATAATAATTTAAAACACTCGAAAAAAATATAAATTTTGAATATAGATATAATTAAAAAAATACATATTTCTCGACCTTTTTGCTAAAAACGACATGTTAAATCAAATATTTTTATGAAAAATTCAATAAAAAATGTTGGGAAAATATCAAATTTTATTATTTTTTATGAATTTTATATCTAAACATGATGACATTTGAAGTTTTTTTATTTTATAAAAAAATAAGATAAAATTTCAATTAAAAAAAAAAAGAAAAAAATCCAAAAAGAAAAAAACATTTAAATTGAAAAAGAAACAAGTTAAAAGGAATTAAAAAAAGACAAAAACAAAAAACCTAAAAAAATGATTTTGAAAAAAAAACCATTAGGAAAAATAAATTGAAAAAAAACACTAAAAACAATTAAAAAAATATTTAAAAAATTTAAAATTAATTAAAAAAACGTTTAAAATTTTTTTGATTATAAAAAAAATACACAGGCCCCATCGAAGGCCCCTTCTGACGTGCGTGAAGTTGTAGCCCCCATCCCAGCCCAAGCCCGCGACCCCTCGGGCCCACGATCGGTATAAATGAATCTAGAAATCAACCAACCTTGTCGAGGCTACCCTAGCGGCCTTGTGTGGGACCTTTGTATTTATTTATTTATTTAATTTCTTAATTAAATTTATTTTAATTTTTTTTTTTAATTTTTTTTTTATAGAATTTCATTTAATTTCATTTTAGTTTTTAAAATTTGATCTTATTTTTTAAAATTTATTTTAATGTTTTATTGTTTTTTAATATGAAAAAAAATTAATTTGTTTTATTTTTTTTATAATGATCCAATTTGGTTTTATTTATTTTCTTTTTATTGTATTTTTAATTAAATTATGTTTTTTTGAAATAGTTTTTTTTTCATATTTTTTTTGGTTTATATTTTTATTTTATTTTTAATTTTTTATGTTTTATGATTTAATTTTTCCCTTTTGAGGATTTTTTGTTTTTTTTTTTGTGTTTATATATATATATTTATTTATTAGATGTGATTATTTTTTAAATTTTGTTTTGCATTTTTTTTATTTTTTTAATGTTTTAATTGTTGTGTGTTTTTTTATTTTTCGTTTTTATTTATTTATTATTATTATTTTCTACAGGGTCTATGTCAATCTTTTATTAGCAACCTGATGCATTATGTGTTTATTTGATAGTTGATTTGAAAGTTTTCATTATAATGGATCAAGTTTTATGGCTAGTTTTTAAGTTTTGATTGTAATAGGTCGAGTTCACCTATATTGTGTGTCAATTTCATGGCCGATTTTTATATTTTTGTTGCAATGTGTCAAGTTCTCTTAAGTTAATAGTTTAAAATAGCTATGCTTTTAACATTTAAAAAGAAAATTACACTTGGTATAATGACTCTTTCATTAAGGTTTTCATTTTTAAAAATTTAGTCATATAATTTTTCAATAATTCCATGGTTGAAAAATGTGTTGAAACATAAGGTTTTTTTGTAGTCATGATTCTTGATTTTAATTCCATGGTTGAAAAAAATATCAAAATTTAAAGCTTTTTTTTTGAGACATGATATTTTATCTTTAATGCTATGGTTGAAAAAGGTTATAAGTTTTTTATCTTTAACACCATCGATAAAAATTGTTGTAATTTTTATACTTTTCAGAGATGTCATCTTTTATATTTAATGGCATGCCTTAAAATCCTTGGAATTTTAATGTTTCTCGGAGTCATGATATTTAATCCTTAACGCCAATGCTAAAAAAATTGAAAATTTACCCTGAAAAAAAGACGTTATTCCAGCATCAACACTTTTCATTTTTCAGGGTGTTTTTGGTACAAAATCTTGGTTTTTATTGGCTTTCACTGACCCCCCCATCCCTCCATCCACCCCACGCCAAAATGAAAACAGTATTCTTGCATCAACACTTTTCGTCTTCAGATTGTTTTTTCATGTTATTTTTTCTATAGTTCTCGTTTGATCGATAACTTTGCTTCTTCTTTTTTCTCATTTATCAAAAACAAGTTTGTACCTCCCCACAAGCTCTTCTTGGATGTAATTCCATGGGGTTTTCTTCTTTTATACGAATAAAAATCATAATTTCTACCAAGTTCCTCCATGAGAAAAGAGAGGGAAAACATTTGAATAATAAAACAGATGATGCCCATGGGAGAGGAATGATCTCAATTTAATAGAAGATTTCAATAATGGTTTTCTCCTAGTATTTTACCTTAGATAAGTGTTGATTTTTTTATGAAGCATACAAAAGTATCTTAAGGACAATCTAGAAAATTAAATATGTGAATATTTGTAAGCAAGAATGTGTAACGAAGGTTAAACTTACAAATTTATATATGTCAATTGAAATTCTCTATAGGCCATCTTTCCTCTTCAACTCTTATGACCTCATGATCCTTTATTGCCTATTAATAATTTGTTTTTTTATCATACGTTATTATCTATTTCTTTTTATTTTTTTATTTTACATACATGACAATACCATGGAAACCACACTATCATCCAAACCCACCATGAAATCTCATATTTTTTACTATTGAGTTTTGTACCTTTATCGCTTAACTTCAAATAGTTACAATGTATTAACATTATTTACACGTGCGACCTTTGAACTCAAACCAGATAACTTGACAATTATCACATAAATTATATCATTTTAATAGCAAATAATTTAACATATTTTATTTATAAATATGACAAACCAAATATTACACTTTGTAATGGAATAAAAAAAAATTGTATATAAATTCAAGCCTATTAAAAAAACCTTTAAAACTTAATAACAAAATATCAATAATTTTTTTATATTTTTATATAATTCAATCAATTTGTTATTTGTATTTTTATACAAATTAATCAATATTTTGTTTTATATAAAATTATATAGACTAATATTAAGTTCGAATCAACCAAAAGAAGGTAAGAATCAAATCTCTCAAAAGATCTTTACTAATTGTTAACTTTTTTTAATTATCGTTATTATTTTATTATTATTTTATTTATTTGAATGTATGCTTATGTGAATCTTTTCATAATTAATTATAGAGCACACAATTATAAAAAAATATTTTATTTTTATTTATAAAGTAAATACACATATCATTAAATTTCACCTATACTAATTAGAGAGCAACGTATCCCAAAGGAAATACTTACATGGTAAATCCTTTTCTCTTTCTTGCATATTGGTTGAAGAGAGGTAACCTAGCGGAACTACGGGATGCAAAAAGTGAACAATTTAATTTTAATTTTTTTTCTTTGTTAAATTAGAACTTATCGAAGTATCTGGATCGTTTGAAAAAAAAACAAATCTAAGATATTCTGACGCACTCAGAAAATGATGAAAATATCATTCATAGTATAACTCGTGATTTAATATTCTGTTTTATAGTATAGCTTCTAAAATACTGACCAAATCCGCTAGCCCCGCACAAAGAAAAATACATTTTGTGTTTGGTACAAATTTAGCTTATTCCATTTGATTTTCCAACGTATACTCAAATCATACATCTCATTACAAAAACGCGCCAAGGGTTTAGACCTTCAACGATAGTGCAACATCTACTGTGTTGTTGTCGTTGAATTTTTCCAACATTGCTTAGCAGTAGTCGAACTTCTAAGCAAAGTATACCCACAGGTTATTAGTCACCATGTAATCCTGGTTGAGGATAATGCTTAATTTTGTTATGTAATTGCTGAAAAATTAGTCGGAAATTTTTTGTGTGAGTTATGGGAAACAAATTAATAGATATAGTAAGTATTCAAAGTTATTATTCAAAAAATTAATAGGGATGGTATATTGGAATCAGAAATTAGGGAGATAATTGTTTATTCTATTAGAAATATGTTAGCTATATAATAATGTATTCATTACCTCCATGAAGATATGAGATTTGAAAGAGAATTGAGCTTATGGATTGAGAACCAGACTTCTCTAATTTGTGTTCATTGATTTTTTTTTAAATGTTTTCATATGTATGGTCTCGATATATTTAGCATGTGGTATTAGAGCTAGGTGAAGATAGTTGATTTGTAAGTAAAGTGTGTGTTGTTGGTAGGAGATTTCAAAAGTTTGTTAAAGTCATTGGAAATATTTTTCATAATTTGTTGAAGCTTGTGCAAATTCAAATTATTGGTGGGAGTGCTCAGTAGTTAGAAGTAATGGAAAATAGCAATAACAACAATATGAATATTTCTCAGCCACAAATACCAGTGTTTAGAAGTGATAACTTTGGTTTTTGGAGCATTAATATGAGAACATTGTTTCTCTCACAAAATTTGTGGGATTTCATAGAAAATGGATATAAAGAACTGGATGCTCAAAAACATTCTCACTCGATTCAAGACCAAACAACATAGCTAAAGGAAAATAATAAAAAGTATTCAAATTATCACTTCCTAATCCAACAAGCAGTGCATGATTTGATTTTTCCAATCATGGGATGTAAAAAAAATCAAAGGAGGCATGGGATGTGTTAAAACAAGCATATCAAGGAACTCATAACGTAAAAGTTCTTAAGTTGTAGTCCTTAAGAAGGGAATTTGAAACATTTTTCTTGAAATATTCAATATTTTTTCAATATAGTTATGGGAATAGTGAACCTATTCAAACTTTTTCACTCTGAATCTATTTTTTCCAATCATGGGATGTAAGAAAAATCAAAGGAGGCATGGGATGTGTTAAAACAAGCATATCAAGGAACTCATAAGGTAAAAGTTCTTAAGTTGTAGTCCTTAAGAAGGGAATTTGAAACATTTTTCTTGAAATATTCAATATTTTTTCACTCTAAATCTATTCATTATTTTTTCACTGGATTTTTGGGAATAGAGAATGAAATTTGGTCTTATGCAGAAGATTTAAAAGATAAAATTATTGTTGAGAATATTTTAAGAAGTTTGTCTACAAAATTTGATGGGGATTTTGTTGCGATTGAGGAGTCTAAGGATCTAACTCATTTGTTTGTGAATGAGCTAATGGGGCCTCTTCAATATCATGATCAAAGAATGAATATATCTTCTGAAAATTCTATTAAGCAAGCTTTTTAAGAAAAATGAAATGTTTCAAGAGCCAAAAGTAATGCACGTGAGAATACCTCCCATGAGGAAATCTAGAGCACACATTGACAAGGAAGAGGATGAGGACAAACATACAGAGGAGGCAAAGGTCGAGGAAGAATTTTTTCTACAAACATAAAATGAAGAGGTAATGATGACAGTGATGTAGGTAAAAGATTTTGTAAATACCAAGTTCAATGTTTTTATTATAAAATATTTGGTCATTATGAACAGAATTGTTGGAAAAAACAAAAACAACAAGCTAATTTTTTTGAAGAAAAGGAAGAGGTTGACACTTTATTCTTGGCTTGTGATTCAACTAATAATGTTTCCAAAGAGGCGTGGCTTGTGGATAGTGGCTGTAGAAATCACATGATATGAAACAAAGATGGCTTTGTGAAGATGATGAATCTACAAAATCTGATGTACTCTCAGAGATGAAAAACTAGTTGTAGCTAAATGTATGGGAACAATTGTTGTGAAGAAAAAACAAGGAAAAAAAGTGCATTAATGATGTTTTATATGTTCCTGGTCTAGCACACAATTTGTTGAGTGTGGGGAAACTCCTTGAAAAGACATATTTCATTATTTTTAAGAAAAATTAATGCATAATCTATGATAAAGATTATCATAGTAAAATCATTGCTAATACTAATATGTCGTAAAATAGAATTTTTTCTTTCAATCTTCGTTGCGAAGCAAGCACAACCTTAAATGTTGTTTATGCTTATATTTCTTGGCTATAGAACATGAGGTATGGAAATTTTAATATGAAAGGCTTGAAATTTTTATATAAAAATAAAATGGTCAAATGATTACCCCTTATTAGTTCTATTAATAATGCATGTTAGTAGCAATGGGATATGCTCAACCACCAGGTATTGAATACAATGAAACATATGCTCCTATTTCAAGCTTTGATACAATTAGAATTGCTTTAGCATTGGTAGCACAATATAAATGGTTAGTTTATCAATTTGATGTTAAATCAACCTTTTGAAATGGTGAGTTGAAAGAATATATGGAGAAGTAGGAAATGAAAACGAAGTATACAAAGTGAAAAAGGATCTTTATGTGATTAAACAAGTTCCAAGAGAATGGTATAGTAGAATTGACACTTATCTTTTGAACGAAGGGGTTTAACAAAAGTGAAAATGAACACACATTATATATCAAGTCAAATAGTAATGTTATGCTAATTTTACGATTATATGTAGATGAATTAATATACATATCTTCAAGTGATTTGTTAGTGGAAGAGTCCACGAAGGATATGATGATTTAATTTGAAATGGCTAATTTGGGTTTGTTGCATTATTCTCATGGCATAGAAGTGACACAAATGAATGATGGAATTTTTATTTGACAAGAAAATTATGTTTCAAATAGTCTTTACAAATGGAAAAAGGGAAATTGTAAACCCATGAGCACACCCATGGGTACAAATGAAATTTTTTATGTAGAAGATGGATCTAAAAAGGAAGATGCTTAATCCTATAGGAGTCTGTTAGGAAGCGTTTTGTATCTCACTACCACTTGGTCTAATATTATGCATGCAATAGGTTTGATTTCAAGATTCATGCAAAGTCCAAGAAAGATTCTTTTTTGAGCAACAAAAAGAATTTTGAGGTATCTCTGTGGAACAAACAATTATGGCATTTGGTATACTTCGTCAAATTTTTTTGGATTGGTTGGTTATACAAATAGTGATTGGGATGGATCTGTTAATGATATAAAAAGCACTTCACATTATGTCTTCAACCTTGGATCAGGGGAAATATTATGGTGTTCAAAGAAGTAACCAACTATTTCATTGTCTTTTATGGAGGCAGAGTATATTGCAACAACAATGACAACATGTGAAGAAATTTGGTTGAAGAAAGTCTTATTAGACCTAAAATAAGAAGAAAAAAATGCCACGACTATTTACTATGATAACTTGTCTACCATTGCAAGAACTAAAAATCATCCATTTCATAATCGCACCAAACACATTGATACCAAATATCATTTGATAAGAGACTATGTGGCAAAAGGACAAATCAAAATAAAGTTTTGTACAACAAATGATAATCTTGCCAATATATTCACCGAAGCACTACCAAAAGTGAAGTTTCAATACGTGAGGGATATTATTGGAATAATCTCATTAAGAATTAAGGGGGAGCATTGAGGATAATGCTAAATTATGTTATGTAATTGCTGACAAATTAGCCAGCAAATTTTGTGTGCATGAGTTATTAGAATTAGGGAAGAGAATTAATAGATGTAGTGATTATTCAAGAAATTATTAGGAGCAGTAGATTAGAATCAGAAGTTTGTCAGATAATTTATTATCTAATTAGAAATATGCTAGCTATATAATAATGTATTCATTTCCTCTAGGAAGATATGAAATTCGAATGAGAGTTGAGCTCATGGATTGAGAATGAAAATTCTCTAGTTTTTGTTCATTGTTTTTTTTTTTTAATGTTTTCATATGTATGCTATTGATATATTTAACAATCATAAGGTATCAAAACCCGAACATCCACCAAGGTAAAACTGCCACTTTATTTACGAGTGTCTACAGTGAGTGTCACCTGAGATAGTTCAGTGTCAATCATCATACTTATGTGTGAATAACTTATAAAAATAAAAAACATCCAAAATATTAGATATTAACAAGTAATTTTAGCCATCCTCTCTATTTCTATCGTTCATACAAAACCAAGAAAAATGTTGAAAATTTAGGTTGTCTTGGAAAATAAAAGTCATAACTTGCGAGTTATTGAGAACTCATTTTTTTTAGGTACATATTTCCAGAAAGTTAAAGAAAGAAAGAGTGACTTAGTCATGAAACTTTACTATAGAAAATACCATAAACCAAAATATCAATCTTCGAATGATAAGCTTATTTAACACATCGCAACGTGATAGTCCTTGTACAAGTCTGATAAACTCACAATTTTATTTTGGATGTACAAATTATATGTAGAAATTGTGCACAGACACTAGTACTTATAAAAAGTATGTAAAAAAAAGTGGCAGGAGAGATATGGTATGTAATACTCTTGTCCATCTTCTCTCACTGTAACTGAGTATTAGGTTTGTCGTTCAATCTCTTAGGCAGTGGTTTGTAATTTGGATGCAAATTAAATGCAATTTTGAGTCTATAAAGAAAGTGTGCGCATAAACTAATTGTTATGAAAAACAATTTCCTAAGTGTTATACGGAGTAGATACATATGTCAATCAGCCTTAATTGATATTCAGGTTTAATTTTTCTGTTAGACACCTTGGATAGTAGCTTGTAATTGTTTTTCAGTTTCAAGTTTCCTTTAGGAACTTTTAGACAATAACTTGTGAGTTAGTTGCAGTGTTGCATCTTGGTAAATCGATTATATTTTTTGATGGCTCTAAAACTGAATCAACTATATACCCTGCTCACACAGCATGACATACATTACAACATCTCTTATAGGCTAAAAACCACCTATCAACATAAAAAAACACTCATTACAAGTAAAAGTTTTTAATAAAAATTAATTATTATAAATATTAAACTAAAAATATAAAATTTTCAATTACACTACACAATATAAAGAATTAATTTTTCATATATTTTAATAAAAATCGTTACAAATAATAAATTAAATATTATTTTTTCCAATAAAAAAAAAAATTACCTAATCATATTTTATAATCATCTTATGTATCATACATTTACAAACTAATATGTGAAACATTTATAAAAATAAATGAATCTAACAAGATCACGAATGATTCATTAAAGAAAACAAATTTAAAAGTATGGAGATTCACAATTAATTTTATCTGTTCTTTATTTCTGTAATTCATATAAAACCCAAAAAAATTGCTGGCTAGGTTTTGGCCTTAAATTTTTATTCGGAGAGAATAAATAATGGAATTATTATATTCCCACACATCACAAAGTTAAGGCCGACGTTATTTTCCTTTTCGCATTTAACAAAACCGCTATTTTTCTTTGTAACCTGCACAGATTCGATGAAGAGATTTTCCACAGACACTAAATTGTTATTATAAAAAAAAGTGACGTGAGAGTTATGATAAGTAGATACACTTGTCCATCTTCCCTCACTGTTAGCAACTGTCACGATTGGAATTCTATTTCTTGGGCACTGGTTTCTGAGTGTGCTACTGCATTATTAGATTCTACGAGTAAACTGTGGTGGGTAACTAATTGTTATAGAATTAAGTGTTGTGAGAGCTGTGGTAGGTAGCTCGACATGTCGTTCAACCTTCATTTAAGTCTCTTCTTAGATTCCTTGGACAACAACTTTAAGTCTCTTCCTAGATTTTTTCGACGGTACCTTCTAAGTTGGCTATAGTATTATTGTTTCTGGGTAGATCGGTTTTGTATTTTGTGGGTTTTATAAATGAACCGATTATTTACTTTCCTGAATCGAAGAGTGAGCAAAATAATAATATTCTTCTTGGATTTGGAGCGTCAAAATGGATAAAAGAGAAGTGGGGTGAGAATGACTTATAAATGTGTCATGTAGCTGCTTTTTAAATCCATTTTGCTAACGTCATTTGTTTGCGTACGAGATTTTTTTGATGCACATAACATTCATCTCCTAAAACGGTCTTTCAGCTCATTCAACACCGACTAAAAGCTCATTTCATTTGATACCGCTACCTCTCTATAATTAAGTATTTGTCGATTGAGTGGTGGTACAGATTGTTGTCATCCTCCCTATCTAATTTGGATAATTGCATCTGTGTAAGTTTTTTGTAAATAAAAAAATGTGTTTTTATTAGTTATTAATAAAACTATACAAATAGTCTAATATTTATTATTTATTACATTTTGTAGAGAGAAAAGTGTAATTGATAATTGAGATATTTTGAAAAGATTTTTGGTTTATTTTTCTATCTAATTTGTTAATAATTAGGCAAATATTTATTGAAATCACAAGTTTGATGGGTGAACTCTTCACAATCGAAGTGTCTTGAAGTTTTTGAGGTTGTTGAATCCATATATGTAGTCAAAATCCAGTTTAAACAAAACAAATCAAGATTTTACCATAATTTTTTTCACCAATTACACTCTAAAATCCATCTAAAACTCCAAAACAATCACACATATAGAAAAATTTGTATCTGAAAGCATTAGATAGTTACTAGAATTTTTATTTTGAAGACATCCAAAATAGTGATAATATCGAATAATCCTAGATTACAGTGAAACAGAAACACCGAAAACTCGTCATGTCAATACTTGTCACACAATAATACGAAAAGAAACAAATTAATTAATCGGATTGTACAAATCTCGGTAATCGATTCAAAGGCTAATTTCTTTATCATTTTTTACAGCCATTATTCCATCATATTATTCCATCGTATATGTATATTTTGATTACACATATTATCCATCGAATTCAAGCCACCACAAATTGAATTCTAAATTATAAAACACTCCATGGAAATTATGAAGACTACTTTTGTGTAATTGGAAGTACGTCTAAAAAATCAATGGCTAAAAGGACAATACCAATGACAAGCATCAACAATGGAATCTTTTCCAAAGTAATTTCCTACAAGGATGTAATATTTAGGCCAACCCATTACTCTTGTCACATATCAAATGTCTTCACCATTAAATACTATGGGTCCTCATTCAATCATTAGAACACACGATTTTCACCCATTACGATTGTGACATATCAAATTTATTTACCATTAAATACTATAGGTCCTCATTCAATCATTAGTTATCAATATAATTTTTATTCCTTTAGAACACACTATTTTCTTCTATTACATGTAGAAATATTCTAAGATTATTGGTTTCCTATTTTAACAAAGTTATCAATCAAATGTGAAAATTACATGATACCCATTTTTTTGAGGTAGCAAAAAAAACACCTGATTTTGAAAAGTGGTGATGCAGAATCACCATTTTTTTAACATATTTTGGCACGTATATGTATATATATATATATATATATATATATATATATATATATATATAATGTCATGATTTTCATGTCAATTTTGAAAATTGGTGGTGCATTTTTTAGATGATTTATTTTGACATTATATATTTTCTAATGTCTTCTTATTCCCTCAGATGTTTATTTTTAAGTGTATTTATGTACTTTCTTTTATTTATTTGGTCATGAAATCTTGATTTTTTCACATAGTTTTAAAATAAATAAATAAAGTCAATATTTCAAAGTTAGGATTTTCTATATGTCTATGTATTTTTAATTAATATTTCAATGCACATCAAATAATTGCTAAAAAACCAATATTTTTAACCATATGAAAAAAAAATACACATTTTCAATATGAATAAAATGAAAAATAGAAATTTTGAGACTTTTTGTTTAAAAAACATGTTAAATAAACTAATGTTTTGGGAAAATTTTAACAACAAAACTTAAAAAAAAATATCATTTTGGTCATTTTCATCTTCTAATGGATATTTCATGTCTGCAAATCTTCCACAGTATCCTTTTCCAGTTATTGCATATAATGGGGGTTGAGGTTCCTTTGTCTTTTTTTCGACACGTGATTCATTAAAATCCTCTTTCCTCAAACAAAATTCTTGGATTTCATCTCAAAGAAATTGAGGAGAATTAATTCTTTGTTGAATAAATTTGCATTGCACTAGGTGTTTCTCAATGGCAATACAATTTCTTCCTTTTTTTAGGCAACATGCTAGTGTTGTACCTAGTCATCAAGCACCAAAGAAATAATTAAGAAAATTAGTATAAACACATAAAAACTAAAAGATAAAATATTTAAATTTAATTTTATATAATAAAACTTACTTGAACCTGAAAATAAATCCAAAACCCAATCTCCATTTGAACATAGATCTATAAGATAGGTAATCAATTCTTGTGGTTTTTTATAAATGTTAATTGTATCTCCTTTTGCAGCTTTATCCTCATATGTTAGTTTTATTATAACATCATGAACCTGTACTTGATTATCACTCTTCCCAATTACCTGATTCAGAAAAATAGACTTATACCAACCCTATTTTGTCCAACGTTCAACATGGAGGAACTCACAATCATTTATAATATGCTGATCTTCGGAAGAAACAATATTTGACATCTGCCTGTAGTAAAATTTCAATTAAACTATACATAAATAAAAAAACTTAAAATGAATTGAACATATAATTTTAATGTCTTGCCATGTAAGTTGCATCCTTCAGTTTGTTTTTCCTTTGAAGCTTGTTAATAACATTGCAAATTGTGTATTTGAATGAAATGTCACAAACTTCCAAAGTGGTGATGTTGTGACTTCTTGAAATCCCTTAACCACTTTAATAGAATATTGATAACTATATCGCTCACTATCATATTCAATATCTCAGAAATTGAAACTATGAGGAATATCTGCAATAACTAGGGCATATTCCCTTTTAGGTATGACTTTTGTAATGTCTTCACAATCACCTGGTATTATTTGATATTGGATACTATCGAGCCCATTCAAAATGAAATGATTAAGAGTAGGATCAAGCTCACAATTCATAAGGCATTGTTTTATCATCTTTTTCAACTTAACTTTTTCAATAAAACTTTTGAAAGTATTTTCTACTCCATTTCCATCTTTCTTCAACATCTTTAATAACATAAAAAATATATATGTATAAATAATAAAATAAAAATATTTTACATATGAATAAAATGAATTTATAAATAAACATAACTTATTGAATTCAATATAAAAATATTGAAGTGTTGGTGTAGAACTTGATTTTGGGTAGTGGCGCACAAGATTATCCCAAATTTCTTCATTCAACATTTTAACAATATGTTCTTGTATTTTCATATAAATCTTGTGAATGAATAAATAAAGTTAAAAATGTTAATATAGTGATATGCATAACAAATTATACCAATAACATTATGTTTTATTTAAAAGAAAATTATAATGTAAGTAAAATTAGAAATAATTCAACAAACTTGATTTTGAAATTCTGTGCGCATTTCCTCCATCGATAATTCACCTGACTTCACACGAAATAATACTGATTTAATTACTTTGTCATCCTTCACTCCTTGCATTTTTCTCCAAGGTGTGATACTCAAATCCTATGGATTTTTCTTCATTTTAGGACTTGTCTTACTGTTAGTACATATTATGGGTTTACACTTCTTAACCTTCTAATTTTTTATGGAAATATTCTCCCACTGCTCAAATCTCATCAATAAATCCCCATATCTCCCTAGTTCTAAATGGAAACTAAAAAATGTTATCCCTGATTCTGAATATATTTGAATGCATTTTTCCATATTTTTATTTTATTTTGTCATCAATTTTATAACATGTTTCTATTAAACATTCCTTCTGAAAGGTTAGACTGAATTTTTCCTTATACCCACCACATTTTGCTATGAATCCATTATGAATAAATATGACCCTTTGGATGAAATTCATTTTCATTCTGTAATAATTATCTGCATTATGATCCCATGCCAATAAATTTGTTTTTTTTTCTTTTAAACCAATGTAAATTATGCATTTCATTGTTTGAAAAATATAGTTATTGGTATACTCTTAAATCAATTGTCCTTTAGCCTCTACCGAATGGTTCGCTCCAATTACATAATATTTATAATCAAAACATTGTTTTCTTGTCAAATGCATGTTTCTTGGGAACTTGACGTGGACCAACAACAACCACATAATCCACCACATGCACATATGGATTGAACCTAAAAAATGCTTTCAGATTATGTACATGTAGGTGATTTGCATTTCTAATTTGATATTGAGATTGTCCTTCATATGCCCTATAGAATTGGGTTACATTAAGCTCAAATGTTTGACCACCAAAAATTAATTTATTTTTCCTTAAATCAGATCTAATGGCATTTTTTCTCATTTTATAATGCCATCCTCTAACTTAGCAGCTGGTGTTATGATTTCTCTGCTTCCTTTAGAGCTTACAGATTGTTCTTCACTGCTGCTCATGACTTTTACAAGTTGACCAAAATTTGATTTCTTCTTCTTACTAGTAAACATATCCTTTTTTTGATAAATAATACTTCAGCATTAGCTAGAAGAGAGACATCTTTGGCCTTTTTTCCTTTTGGTATTTGATTTTTTTTATCCTTTTAAACATAAATTCTAATATCCTCCTCACTAATTCTATCATAATTTTTAGCTTCATCTTCCACATCTTCAAAAGAAACATGTTTAGGTTTAATAGATTTACCCACCTTAGTGAGTCTTGGTTGATCCCCTCTTTGTACTATTGCAATGTCATGAACTATTGATCTTTGCTTCATTCTCCTTTCTTCTTCTATCTATGTGTGGAAATTCTTGGTCACAGTCATAACATTTGCCTCCATATAATAAATACCCTCAAACATGTTTGAAAGAGGTTCAACAAAATCCTATGAAACAAAATAAAATATGTCAATGATCAATAATTTATAAAAAAATGGATGGTCCTTACAATAATGCATAACACAAATATAAATAATCATACTTACAATGTTGTTTGAAATGTTGCTTACGATTTCTACACACAACTTTGTAGATGCTTCACGTGTGTCATACTTGACCTTCAATAGACAATATCTAACCTTTTTCACCAGACATATGTCTCGCACTCTTCCCATCATCTCATATGATTCACCGAAGTGAATCATACCACAAAGAATATAGATATGTATATTATCATCCATTTCATTCTCTTCAATATGCCATGAAAATTCTGTTTTATTTATTTCGTTTAAGTTCTTCCATTCAGAAAAGCCTTTAATGTACTTGATGGGCGACTTGCTTGAATTTTATTAAGTTTTCCAGTTTTTGTGTGTTCAATAGTATTCATAGTGTGTCCATCAATATCCATAGTGCATCCAACAGTATTCATATTGTGTCCAACAGTATCCATAGTGCATCCAACCGCAACTTTAGATTTGGCAGTTGCTGCCCTTGGTCTAGAAACATTCACAGAAATTGTTTTTTATGCCATATTCCTATATATATATTTATATAGCATATTTTTTCAATACTTGAAAAAAAAAATTTAATAGTAACTTTTTTTAAACAATTTAAAAAAAATAAATTAGAAAAAAATAAATAAGAACACAATTTTAATTTAAACAAATTTTAATATTGATTTTTTTTTTTAAATTATGATTTTCACATCAGTGAGGCGCCCGAGACCGAATGAGCGGCGTTGTGGAGCACTGCTTGGATGGCTTCTGGCCCTCAAATCAGTGGAGGTCAATTCTCAGAATTGATCGTTGCCCAGCTCGATGATGCTGTGGAGTGCTGCCTGGCTAGCCTCCGGCCCCCAGCTAGTCGGAGGTCGATTCTCAGCACCGCCTGACCGGCCTCTCGCCCCTAGCTAGGCAAATGTCAATTCCCAGAATTGACGTCCACCCAGCTGGGGGTAGGGAGCCGGCCAGGCTTCATAACGCCGCCTGACTAGCCTCTGGCCCCCGACTGGTATGAAAAAAATTTAACTTAAATTATATTGAGATAAAATATAATTAAAAAATAATTATATTTATAATAAAAAATATTTTTTTTTAAGAAAAACTAATTAAAAAAATTCCACTAGACCATATTTTTGGGAAAAAAATATTTAACTTAAATAAAATTCAATTTTTCTTTAGAAAAAAACTATATATATATATATATATATATATATATATATATATATATATGCCTTATTTTTTATTTTTTTTGTTTGCACATTTAAGATTTTTTTTTTTTTTATAAATAAATATAATTTTTTTTGTATGCATTGTTGTTTTTTGGGTTTATGTTTCAAGGAGGAACCCAACAACCCTAAAAAAAAAAAAATTCTCAAATTTTGTCTGAAAACCCTACAAATTTGAGTTTTTTTTCCATTTTCTTCCCTATAAGAATATAAAAAAGTAGGGTTTTCAAACGTAATAATACCATTAAAAAAAAAAAAATTGAACATAAAAACCATAAAAAAACATATTATCCCCCAATTCATTTTTAAATGGACAGAATAGAAGGGAAAATAACCTTTCAAATGCAAAAAACTCGTATTCAATGTGTTATCAATGCCAAAACAATGCCTCCACAAAATTGCTCCAACCAAACCCAGATGAATTGACGTAATGTGAGGAATAGAAACACTGATTTTTATTATATAGCGAAGATTGTGCGATTGCTTTAACATTACGCGAATGTGGGATTCAAATTAAAATTAAGAAAATTAATATGTAGTTAATATTATAGGTTTATATTAACTTTTATTCAATGTTGGAAAAATAATGGAACATACATTTTAAAAATTAATTTCGATACATAGTCAATGTTAAATCATTTAAATAAAAAAATTATTTTAGTTTGGAAAGAATGCATGGAAGGAATATTTTTGTGGATATTTTGAATAGAAAGCAGGCTGAAATATTTCAAGACCAACAATTTAGTAAAATGTTTTGAAATACATTTAAGACGAACATTTTGGAGGGAAATGTCTCAAATGAAAATTTTGGGGGGGATTTTTTTAGCAAAATTTTTTGGTGGGAAATTTTGGAGAGAAAAAATTTAGCGATAATTTTTAGGGGAATTTTAGAGGGAAATTTTTAGTTTTTAAGATATGTATTGTAATTGGGAGAGAGTGCATTTCTATCATTCAACATCTTCTTGTTGAAAGTCATGGGTTCTTATGATAGTGAAGTTTTTCCTTCTGAAGCATCAACTTTTTCGTCACGCAATAACTCTCTTCAGATTGATGAATACATTAGGAGTTTGTTCACCATGAATAGAGAGTCAAATTTTTGACCTGGTCGTAATCCTAAGGAGGATGAGAAAAAAATTGATGAAGGGAAACAAAAAGAAATTTCTGTAAATAGATAGTGAGTTATTCCACTTAGTCTTAAGCCTAAGGGTTATGAGAGCACCAGTGATGAAGGGCATGATGAAGTATTTACAGAGTCAAAATTTCCACTTCGTCCTTACCCTAAAGATTATGAGGGAACAACTGATAAAGTGGGGGGGGATGAAAAATTTCCAAAGTAAAGATATCCACTTCGTCTTAATCCTAAGGATTATGTGAGCACCACTGATGAAGGAGGGAATGAATAATTTCTATAGTTAAAATATCCACTTCTTCCTAATCCTAAGGATTATGTGAGCACCCCTAATGAAGAGAGGAATGAATAATTTCTAGAGTCAAAATATTTAAGTCATCCTAATCCTAAGGATTATGCGAGCACCACTTCATCCTTACCCTAAGGATTATGAGGGCACAACTGATAAAGTTGGGGGGGGATGAAAAATTTCCAAAGTAAAAATATCCACTCTATCTTAATCCTAAGGATTATGCGAGCACCACTGATGAAGGAGGGAATGAATAATTTCTATAGTTAAAATATCCACTTCATCCTAATCCTAAGGATTATATGACCACCACTAATGAAGAGAGGAATGAATAATTTCTAGAGTCAAAATATCTACGTCATCCTAATCCTAAGGATTATGCGAGCACCAGTCATGAAGGGGGCAATGAAGGATTTACAGAGTCAAAATATCCAGCTCGTCCTAATCTTAAGGATTGTGTGAGAACCACTAATGAAGATGGGAATGAAAAATTTCCAGATCCAAAATATCCACTTTGTCTTTACCTAACGATTATGCTATCATCACTGATGAAGATGGGAATGAATAATTTATACAGTCAAAATATCCACTTCATCCTCGTCCTAAGGATTATGCAAGCACCACTGATGAAGGGGGGATGAATTTCCAGAGTCAAAATTTCCACTTCATCCTAATGATAAGGATTATAAGAGTTCCATTAATAAGGGGGGGATAAATAATTTCCTATAAATAGAGATTCAAGGCATCCACTTATTCCTAATCCTAAGGATTATGAGAGCACGAGTGAGGAAGGGGAGGGGCGGGATGAAGAACTTCTAGTGAGTAAAGATTCAAAGCTTCCACTTAAGCCTAATACCAAAGACTATGAGAGAAACACTAAGGAAGGGGAGGATGAAGAGTTTCTTTCAAATTATAATTTTAGAGGAATAGATTTTAATAATTCATTTTCTCTAAGTGAATGTTCCAAAGGCACTAATGGTGATGAATAATTATATCCTCGAAGGGAACATTTCAAAAGCATGGATGAAGATGGTGAGGAATTTCTTCTAAGTCAGGGTTTCAGAAGCACATATGATTGTTGTGAAATTTTTTCTTCAAGTGAGGATGGTAATAAATATTTTCCAAGAAATTATGTTGATGAATTTCTTAACTATGTTTAGAATGATGATAGTGGGGATAATATTCCTCCTAATGGTGATGAAACTGATTTTACAAAGGATAATGAAGCCGTTGCAATCAAATATTGTAACTAGGACTAGGAGTATACCTTTTCATATCAATGAAAAATATTCTAGTTACACAAGGGTTAGGACAACATATCTCAGAAATAGAAGTTTCTTCGTTCATCTAATTTCAGGTGAATGTTGTTGAAAGGATTTCTTGAAACATATCGATTTGAAATTTTATTTGGAGAAAAAGAAAATATCTTTGTCAATGAATAAAAGCATGCAAAATTCATATTTAGTGGGTTGCATGAAATCTACAATACCAGGTTATGATTATCATATTAGGAACGTATTCCTATATATATATATATATATATATATAACATATTTTTTCAATACTTAGAAAAACAAAATTAATAGTAAGTTTTTTTTGAAATTGTTTCTTAATTTTAATAAACCTCCACCGAATTCTGAGAATCGACCTCCACCGAATTTTAATAAACCTCCACCGAATTAATAGTAAGTTTTTCGGCCCTCGGCTCGGTGGAGGTCGATTCTCAGAATTCGGTGGAGGTTTATTAAAATTAAGAAAATTAATATGTACTTAATATTATAGGTTATATTAACTTTTAATAAATGTCGGAAAAAAAATAAAGCATACATTTTAAAAATTAATTTTGATACATAGTCAATGTTAAATCATTTAAACATTTTTTTTTTTACTTTGGAAGGAATGCATGACAGGAATATTTTTGTCGATATTTTTAATAGAAATTAGGGTGAAATATTTCAAGACCATCGAGTTTAGTAAAATGTTTTGAAATACATTTTAGACAAATATTTTGGAGGGAAATGTCTCAAAAGAAAATCTTGTAGGGAATTTTTTTAGTGAAATGTTTAGGGGGGGAACATTGGAGGGAAAAAATTTAGCAATAACTTTGGGGGGTAATTTCAGAGGGAAATTTTCAATCTTTAAGATATATATTGTAATTGGGAGAGAGCGCATTTGTATCATTAAACATAATCTTGTTGAAATTCATGGGTTCTTATGATAGTGAAGTTTTTCCTTCTCTAACATCAACTTCTTCATCATGCAATAACTCTCTTCAGATTGATGAATACAACAAGAGTTCGTTCACCATGAGTAGAGAGTTAAATTTTTGACTTGGTCGTAATCCCAAGGATGATGAGAATAGAATTGATGAAGGGAAACAAAAGTAAATTTCTATAAATAGAGAGTGAGTTATTCCACTTATTCTTAATCTTAAGGATTATGAGAGCACCAGTGATGAAGGGCATGATGAAGTATTTCCAGAGTCAAAATTTACACTTCATCCTAATCCTAAGGATTATGAGGGCGTGACTGATGAAGGAGGGGGGGGGGGGTGAAAAATTTCCAAAGTAAAAATATCCACTTTGTCTTAATCCTAATGATTATGTGAGCACCAGTGATGAAGGGGCGAATGAATAATTTATAGAGTTAAAATATCCACTTCGTCCTAATCCTCAGGATTATGTGAGCACCACTAATGAAGTGGGGAATGAATAATTTCTAGAGTCAAAATATCTACTTCATCATAATCTTAAGGATTATGTGAGCACCATTCATTAAGGGGGGAATGAATGATTTCCAGAGTCAAAATATCGAGTTCGTCTTAATCTTAAGGATTATGCGAGAAACACTAATGAAGAGGGGAATGAAAAATTTCCAGAGTCAAAAGATCCACTTTGTCCTAATCCTAAGGATTACGCTAGCACCACTGATGAAGACGGGAATGAAGAATTTCTATCGTCAAAATATCCACTTCATCCTAGTCCTAAGGATTATGCAAGCACCACTGATGAAGGGGGGGATGAATTTCGAAAGTCAAAATTTCCACTTCACCCTAACGATAAGGGTTATAAGTGTGCCATTGATAAAGGGGGAGATGAAGAATTTTCTATAAATAAAGATTCAAGGCGTCCACTTATTCCTAATCCTAAGGATTATGAGAGCACCAGTGAGGAAGGGGAGGGGCGAGATGAAGAAATTCTAGTGAATAAATATTCAAAGCTTCCACTTAAGCCTAATCCAAAGGATTATGAGAGAAACACTGAGGAAGGGGAGGTTGAAGAGTTTCTTTCAAATTATAATTTTAGAGGAATATATGTTAATAATGCATTTTCTCTAGGTGAGTGTTTCAAAGGCACTCATGGTGATGAATAATTGAATCCTTGAAGGGAATATTTCAAAAGCATGGATGAATATGGTGAGAAATTTCTTCTGAGTCAGGGTTTTAGAAGCACATATGACTTGTGTGAAATTTTTTCTTCAAGTGAGGATGGTAATAAATATTTTGCAAGAAATGATGCTGATGAATTTCTTAACTATGTTTAGAATGACGATAGTGGAGATAATATGCATCCTAATGGTGATGAAACTGATTCTACAAAGGATAATGGAATGATGAAGCCGTTGCAATCAAATATTGTAACTAGGAGTAGGAGTATAACTTCTCACATCAATGCAAAATATTCTAGTTATACAAGGGTTTGGACAACATATCTCAAAAACAAATTTTTTTTCGTTCATATAATTTCAAGTGAATGTTGTCGAAAGGATTGCTTAAAACATATCGATTTCAACTTTTATTTGGAGAAAAGGAAAAAATATTTGTCAATGAATAAAAGGATGGAAAATTCATATTTAGTGGGTTGCATGCAATCTACACTACTAGGTTATGATTATCAATTTGGGAATGTATCCTTTGTAGAAAGGCTTTCAAAATGTTGCATTCAATTGGTAATTTTCGTTTATCAAGAATCCAAGAAATATTGGAAAAGGATCCCACATATTATTCAAAAGTACGTTATAAATGGGAGGTTGGGCCATTGGAAAATAATGCTATGTGATGGATGAAAGAATTATTTTCAAAGCATGGAGAGTGTATGAAAAATAAAGACAAGTTACATATTCTAGATAATTTCATGAGAGGAGAAATATACATCTTAAAAAAATATTATTCGGAAGGTGCTGAAGGAGTTGGTAATTTTATTACATTTTCATTTTTTACAAGGCTATGGAAGAACGAATTCAACAATGTTTGTATTCCTAAGAAAACATGGATGGGGGTTTGAAGCACATGTGCTTCTCTTAAAGAAAAAAGAGATAAATGTCAAGGGGTAGAAAGAGGTATGCGTTCATAACATTATTTTTAAAAATTGGAAAGTTATCAACTATGAAAATATATTTATTCATATGTTTCTTTTATTTTATGTACAAATTTTGTTGTCAAATAACTTGAACAACATTTCAATCATAAAACAATTGAATGACAAAAATTGTATAAACACTGAAAGAAGTGTTATCATAATCCAAATAAATATTTGAGTTTGATAATTGATGGTATGTACAAAAAAAAAACACTTTTGCAACATTTTTTCGGCACACCAAAAAATTTACAAGAGGAAAATTTCATTCAGTTTCAGCTGGTTGGTTGTATGGTCTTTAATAAGAAGATGGTGCCAAGTGTTTACTTCACAGCTCCAAATATTCATAATGATGAAAATATGACCATAACTATAATCCATGATGTGGTTAATCATTCGTATGGTATTCTTCCACAAGGAAAAAATGAAGTTTTTTTTGGGTATCTAAATGTAATCTTTGAATTGGGATTTTTTTAAAAGATAAAGGTTGGTTTCCTTGTTGTTGGGAATACTCACGACCATATTGATCACATGTTTAGTTGTTTTCGAGTAACAATGAGGAGGAAAGAATTTGGGAGCCCGCGATAATCAATTGAATGAATTAAGAAATCATACATTCGAGGGCTTGTTTTTGATGTGTTGCAAGAAACTATTGGCATGTGAAGGTTTATTTTGGGATCTCATGGTGAGGAGAAATGCATTGAAGAAATTAATGAAATTATCTTCCAACATCAATTTTTGTATCAAAAAAATTGATGGGATAACACTTACATGGGGCCAGAAGCATTTAACTTCTGTAGAATGGTGTCTATCATTAGGTTTAACATTTTTGAAGTTCATTTCAAAGCATCCAATATTCTCATCAAATTTATTGTTATTACAGCCAGTTGTTGAACTCCATAATGCACAAAGGCATAAGAGAGATATAAATTGTTATGAATGTCTGGAGGAAATTAAAAGGTGTATTAGAGATACAGATGAGTACTTTGAAAGAAAATGAGAGGGGAGGAAAGTTGGATGGTTTCCGGTGGACAATCTAGGGTTTACTGGCTCGGCTCTTTGGACTTTGCGATGAATGTATTTCATGGCAGTGCATTTGATGAGCACCCCGCACCTGCTACTCTGGCTCTTGGCCCGACACTTGTGCTAGAATGGATTTTTTTCTCATCCCCGGGTCACCTTGCTCCCGCAGTGGCCACCTGATCTTCCCCCATCAACCATTTCGGCTACAGGCCCTGCTATGATGTGGATGCCCTACACCCTTGATGATTCCTTGATCGGCCGAGAACCCCCATCAGATGAGATATTTCTTACGGCGAACATGTGGTGAACACCAGCACTCAACTAATGTTGGCAGATAGAATTTTAGTTTGTCGTCCCTTACCTCCATGGGGTTCACGGTGGGTATTTGGGCTTTGTGGTGGCAGAACACACAACACACAAAGCTATGGGAGGTGCAGAGAAGACCCACCTCTTAGCGCCCTCCTCATTGGTAATAGTCTGCACCACCTTTCAAAGCTATGGGAGGTGTAGAGTTACCCTCCACAGATGGCTTGGAGCTTTTTTTGGCACTACACCGGTCTAGAAATATCAGTTGTAGTCGACCAGTCATGAGTAGTGGGTGAAAAACACCCTTTTGGCTACTCCCGACACAGGTGGATTCCCTCTTTGTAGGTGGACCCAACAACGATTTCATAGATTGACATAGAACTAATACAGATAGGTGAACACAATGAGGAAACAGGTGCTATCAAACAGGTAAATAAGAATTAATTTCAAATCTTTGTTAAAACACATGTTGGGAAAAATCTTGTTTTATGGATAGATGATACTATGCTGGTATCTGATCTCAAATTGCATATTACACAAGCACAGGGGTACCCCTTATTTTCATATAACTATAAAGGAACACAATATAACTTCTAGTACTACCATTATCTTCAACCTATGATTGTGAAGAGGTGGAACAGGGGACCAGGGTAAATATAAAACCTGTGGGGGAATAGGGGGTGGAATTACCTCTACTCAGGATCACAATACAAGACCCTCCTTCAAGAATATTCTACAGGGGAATTAAAAACCAACTGCTCCTGCAGAATAAATGAGCAATGCTCCAAGCCCTACATTTTAGAGTAGTTGAATCATACACTTGAGCTGGCCATAGATTTAATTGAGATTTATGAACATCGAAACACATATTTGGCCTAAGAACTTATCTGCCACTTCAAAAGCTTCTGGCCCAAAAATATGGACCTCTTTCAATGGATTTTTAAGAATTGGACTATGGAGTGCGAAATACACCTTTGTTCAAAAGGCTTCTTCATAGTAAAATTTCAGTATTCAGAAATTAGAGACTACATCCTCTGGGAGGGTCCATGGTTTTGGGGATCCATCAGACTTTATATCACTCCTTGGTTCCAAAATTTTGATGCTAACACCATGGTTGTTTCCAGAATGCAAGTTTGGATCAGGTTATATAATCTCCCCTTTCATTTCTAGTCTGACAACGTCGTACAAGGCATAGGGAATGTACTTGGGAGATATATTAAAATATATACACAACTACTGGAGGAAATAATATTCACCTACGCACGTATCTGTGTTGAGTTATATGTCGGTAAAGGTTTACCAAAAAGAATACAACTTACACAAAAACAAAAAAAATGGTTGCAGCATATAGACTATGAAAACACAACATTTAGATGCAGAAATTTTAGGCAGAATGGTGATTTACAAAATACCTATCCTAAAGCTAAGAGAGATAACCAAAGAAAGAAAAGGACAGGAAAAGCACCCAAAGGATGGAAATACCCCCCATGTGCATCAGAAGAGGGGATAGAATAAGAAGCATAGGCACCCACATTAGATGGGAAAAATCAATCAACAATAGTCATGGAAGCACAAGAGAAGGACACTCTGGATCCATTTGATATACAAATACAACATGGCCCACCTACACAGGAACTAGTTGCCCCTGACAGTGGTGGAAACAAAAGGCATCACTCATCATAAACCTTAGACTTAGACAAGGATGTAGGATCATCTACAACATAAAATCAACTCACACTTGTCACCCCCACATCACCAAAAGGTGCATGGAGAAAAGTGGAAAAAAATAAAGGGAGAAAAACTTAGTTTTTCTCCCCATTGTATATTAGTTTTTACTTTCTTGTTTTTTACGAACACTGGTGTGCTGGTTGTTTAGCCTATTACTTGCTGATGCAACATGTAATTTTGTTTCTTTTAATAAAATTATGATTTTTCCATGGGAAAAAAATATATAGATGAGTATTTTCATTTTTTTGATTCAATTTGGTGGGAGTAATTTTTCAATAATCAAAGTGATATGATTTCAAAATCAATAAATGAGGATATTATTTTTAAGATTCCATTTTTTTGGCCACAAAATATGCCAAATGAACATGAGGAAACACACATTGTTGAAAAGCAATAGTCTCAAAGTATTATTAATTATCCATAGGTAGAGGAAAGAGAAATCTATATTGGTTATAGAAGATCATGTGCATAATGTGAAGCCATGGAAGACAGTTACAGGGGTTTCGTGTAGGATTTTAAGGAGGGTTGCATGATAACAGTGTTAGAAGATGAAGATACCCTTGGCTCTTCATTCTGCGTTGCGAAGGTTATAAAGTTCATTAAATAAAATGAAGATATTATAGTTGTTTAATTACATATGTATGCCACAAGGACACACCCTTCAATGTTGTGTACAAGCCAAAGATGGAAGTTCAAACAAATTTGGCAGAAAGAAAAAAAGAAAGGGCACAAGTATAAATCGTCGCCACATAGATGTCTTAAAATTGGATGGTGTTGACATAGCATGACTTCAATTTGAAAAAGAGAGGAACTCTTCACTTATAGAACATTAATATTTTGAAGAAATTGCTACCCGAAAAAATAGTGTTGAGATGGGACTCTACTGAAGGTAGTCGTAGATCTAGAAGACTTTCGAAATCTGAAATGGCGGGCATACATGTTGACTCATATGGAGCACTAGTTTATGAAAGAGAAGAATATGGATCATCTTCATCTGCATCGAGTCATTCATCTAAATATGTAGGTTCTAATGGAATTCCAGAACCTATGATTGCTTTTGAATAAATGTGTATGGAATTTTTATGTAATTCATGTTTTCATGGTGACTTGAAATAATATTTTGACTTCCATATGATCTTACATGAAGTTATGAGGAATTTATATTTTTGCTGGATTATATGTTTTAATTATGAAGAATTCATATCTTTAGAATATCCAAAGTGAAAAATTGAATTACAAGAAGAATTTATGTTATATTCAATATACCAAAATTGATATTTTGATTAAAAGTAAAAAAATATTAGTAATTAATGTTGAATCTTTATATTATGCAGTGATATTTCCATGATACTATTTATTGTTTACATTTGGTATAAGATACTTTTAAATTTTTTCAAAATTTTATGCCTCATTGGAAGGGGACACTTTGTTTCGATGGATGATTTTTAGGTTTTGGTTGCAATTATATAAGTTGTCTTAGGCTAATATTTGAAAAGAGATATATTTTGATACCTTCCAATAAAAATTACCCTTGGAATAATAAATATTTAATTTACCGATTCATTTTTAAAAATTGTTAAGTCATATAATTTGTCCATAATTTCATGGTTCAAATATGTTGAAAACTTAAGATTTTAAAACATGTCAAAGTATTCAAGGCTTTTATGAGCTATGATATTTTATCTTTAATTTCATGGTTCAAAAAAATTACAATTTTAGGGTTTTTTAGAGTCAAGATATTTTATCTTTAACAAGATGGATGAAAATTGTTGGAAATTGTAAGGCCTTCGGATATGATATTTTTATCTTTAACATCATGCATCAATTTATTATAAAATTTTATTATTTTTCAATGTCCTAATATTTTATCTTTAATTCCATTGTTAAAAAGTTTCAAAATTTTGACACGATTATTTTTTTTTGGTTATTCCACCATCAACACTTTTTGTTTCGAAGGTGTTTTTTCAATCCTTTTTTCAAGAAACAATTTCATTTTTAGCATAATTTAAAAGAATGTTTAAATTTGACCCTGAAAAACAAAAAATGCATTCTAGAATACAATATTTTCTTTTTTGGGGTGTTTTTTCATGTTTTTTGAGTTTTTTTGGGCTACAGTTCTCGTTTTGTGGTAATAGTTCGTGTTTGATTGGTAACTACATTTTTGAATGTCATGGAAGTAAATACTTGATTTAAAATAGATAAGGTCAATAATAAAATTATTGTAAGTTTAATTATGATTTCAATTATTGTGGACATATGTTACCAGAAACGAGAAACATGAAACAAAACTAGAAACGACAACTGAACGACAAACAAAGTTTGGAGGTTTCACATTCAAGAAACGAGGAGATAGAAAAAATAAGAAAAATATGAAAAACATAAAACAAAAAATTCATTTTTTACATAAATGAAATTATAATAATCACATAGTGCATTAGGTAACATGCCTCATTATTTTAACATCTTAAAATTATAATTATTTTACGTACAAGCCTAGCTAGACAGACATTTTGTTCAGTCTTTGAAAATAGGAATATATGTGCCACAGGTATATGTTATAGTTAAAAAATGTGTTACAATTAATTTCAAAAGTTTATTTTGGTAAATTATGTAAACAAATTTTACCGCAACAGTTGCAATGCTCAAGGAAGTCAACCGAGTAAATAGATTCAATGTAACTCTTAAAATTAAACCAAAAGAAAATATAGCTCCAATACAAAATCCAGTAGCTTCTGCAGATTAATTGAAGGAATTTATTTTTCAAATGATAGAGGTAGGATAATTTTCAAATGGTTTTCTTTATCCCATCTACGTCGAAAATTTGAGAAGTAGACAGGAAAAATTCATAAAGCCAAATATATTGCATTTAACTAGTTGTTTGGATTGGAATCTAAAATTATTTAAACACAACATCCCATTTAATTAATGAAAAATGTTGGCACTAAAATCAATGAAATATTTATGGAAATAATTTCGGAGGCTGATTTCCTGACCCTTCACAACAAACCTTTTTTTTAGAAGAAAAAAAGTGTTGTATTAAAACAGTTCATATATCAAAACATTACATTCACAACTACAAATAGTTGGGAATAACTCTAATCCAGATCATCAAGAGATATAAGAGCAACTTCTAAGGAAGAAAGAAGCCTGAACAATCTCCAGATGGGATCACATATTACGGAGGATTTGACAACCACTCCAATCAAGATTTTCAGATGCGTTAAAGCAAATCTTCCTTCATTGAACAACAAATAAGAAGATCCAGAATCACATATCAAGGGATAGAAAATAGAGAGATCCTATATCATAAAACGACCCTTCACAACAAACCTTACTTCTTCTATGGATATCAACATTTGTGCCTACCCATTCAAATTAGTAACCACAGAAATTGAAAGGGCCTGTTGAGTAGAACATATTTAAATAGATGCATGGATTAGATAGAAATTACATTAAACAAATAAAAATAATAAATGGGTAGTTTAAACAAAAAAATAAAGGGAATATAATCGATTAGGTTAGTAGAATAGATTTAAACAGATAGAAATTAAAAAAATAAACATAATAAATGGGACATGGAAGGAATTATTATATCTACGGTACCTAGGTAGCTTTGATATCAATGGCAAAGCCATCCACAATAACCCATGAAAATTTATTCTTATAAGTCCCTGCCTTCATTGTTTCTTGCAGTACCATCTCATGCTTGTTGCGAACATGGACATCAAACCCACTCATTGAATTTTTGCATGTACAAATCAAATAGTAACGGACCACCAATTGAGAAAATCTTCACTGTAATTAAATCTTGAGACACTTTCTTCATATATAGTGTGTAGCTAAATCTTGAAAAATTGCATGGATTTTGAGATATAATCGAAAAATATTATTAACACAATTGTACGAAAATATCATTACATGTTTCCTCTAATATTTAAAAATTTGATAACCTGTGAGATATAAGTAGGAATACCTGTTAGCATTGCGATGATCGTATTCAAAATCATATTCCATCATCCCGATGTAGACATTTCTAGGTTCCATGGCTTTCCCTGGGTGACTTGGCTCACCTTTGTTGCTTGGTGTCGTATTCTGATATGCATTGTGTGAAGTCCTTAGTTGGCTATTTATATTTATGATTAGTGTGGAGGAAGGAGTGGTAAATGGAATGGGATTTGAGATTAGTAGAGATTTTACAGGTCCAGTGTGTGGTGGAAGAGAATAATATGATCATAGTCCTTGGATCTTCTGATATTTTGCAGAAGCCTTTGACTATAGTAGGGTAAGTATAATTTTTCATCACCCATGTATGAACATGAAGTTGGGGTTGTAATTTCAAAGCATTCATTTCTTCTTGAATAAAAAAACCCTAATTTTAATTTTGATATTTTGAATTGGTAAAATTGAGGTGCGAACGAGGGCTCGAAAGGTTTTAGTTGAATTTTTTCTTTTGATTCAATTAGATAGGTATTATGATAATTTTTTTCCCATATTTATTTTATGGCTTTTATGGATTTTAGATAAATTTTTATTATAAAATTATATGGAAAAATAACAAAAAAATAAAATGATTAAAAATATGAGTAAAACCAACCTAGATTCAAATTTTAGATTTAGTATTCACCTTAAGGGATCAAATTTCATTGCATTGTAAGAGAGATTTTCATCTCAAAAAATATCATCCCTTTTAAAGCTTTATATATTTAGAATTAACATGGATCTATATTGATTCTATTATTAATTATAATTTCTAATTTTATGTTTTTTATTTTATTTTTAGTTTCATGTAATTTGACCAAGTTAAAAAAAAATTGGTGATAATTTTTTTTTTCTTAGTAAAATTTCTTCTATTATATTCTCATAAAAATAGATAGTACAAAATATTTTTCTATAGCTCTAATGGCCTCACTATGACCAGATTTGTTAGCTAGAGGAGCTCGAGTATTCAAAAGATATTCTCATTTAACCATTATTTCTGACAAGCTAATTAATTATACAAGCCAAAAAGGAGGAAAAATGAACATGGAAACTGAAATATCCATATCATAAAGGTGGCTAAGGAGGAAGCATAGGAGGTAATGAAAGAATTTTGACTCTTCAATGCATGTGAAAGTCAAATTGTTCTACACGAGCTTCTAGGTCATGAAGGCACTCATTGGTATGCCGTTGGTTGTGGTGAATGTTGTACGACTGCTATATAATTTCATTTTGGTTGAATTAGATGTCTCATGTATCCTACCAATTCATTTTTTTCCTCATACCAATGATCCCTACGAATGTCCAGGTTTTCATGGATTCCTTGTACATGTTAAACAATGTATTCTAGAGATGACAAGCCATGCACATGTCTCGGGGAGCGGCCTTGGGCACGAGCCACTTCACCCTCTCATTTCACACTCGTCGAATATTTCGTGGACGAAATATTTTTTTTTCTTGGTGCCTTCGAAAGTTATGTTTCCTTCCACCATAGCAAGGCCACCCTCTCTCACGTGGTATGACAACCTGTGAAATATAATTCCAGAACAAGAACTCAGAGGAAACCCCACCTATCTCACCATAGTGAATTATCTAAGACCAAATTGAGGACACAGGAACCTAGCGCCACCTTTGGGCACTGGACCCAGTTATAAGACAATACCCAAACTGAGTAGGGAAAAAAACAGTCAAGACCAAACCCTATAAAATTGCACCACTCGAAAAGGAAAAAATAGACTCCAAGACACACAACCACGACACCCAGAAAGCAGAGAGATCCAACAACGTAATTAGTCACCAAGAAAATAAAAATAAATATGTAACCTTAAGAGTATGAATTGAACTAATTAGGGTTGAGTATAAATAATCTAGAAGAGAATGGAGAAGTTTAGAGGGACGAAAAAGAACAAGTTCCCAACATGAACAGGAATCACTAGCCAAGATTCATTCACCATAAACCCTCCACCTTAGACACCGAATACCTCCAATAGGTGGAAAAATTGAATAAAAACCCACAATAGCCACATCCTAAGCCCAATTCCAAACAATAATACAAATTAAATTTTGTTCCCATAATTCAACTTCCACCTTAATAAGAAATGCACCCACAAACCAAAGGCAAAGTAAATGGTTTACGTGCACCGAATAGGGGTGAAGGCTAGCACGATCACCATGACACAAACTGAAGCTAGAGATCCCAAATTCTGAACCAAAATCACAATAGAAAATTGCGACTACACTCAATATTGATCGAGGGTCCTAAATGAAATCATGAGAGTCGAACCTGAAACAAACAGTTGCAAGGTGGGTTTCCAATGCGCTTCACCGACATAATTGACATGAAGGAAAGAAAGCATGGCCTCTGACAACTTGCCTCAAAACCCTACACCCAAAACTCATTGGTTGTGTCTCATCATCCCTTTCATTACACCTACCCATCATTATATCTCATTTACCCACTTCTAGAGAGTTTGGACAATTGAGCCACCATTGCATTAATCCCTATTTATATCAAAGCATGCATGTCATGTGCCTTGAGGGGAAAGCCCTGAGGCCCATTATCTATCTGTTTTCTCACCCCCATCGGGGTGATTTTTTTATTGATAATTGTAATCATTAATTATTTATATTTATATTTTATTTTATTTTAACCAAGTAAAAATGTTAAACAGTACAACGTATTTACCATACTAGGTTGCAGAGTGCTTGTAGGTGTAAAAATTATGAGCTTGGATTTAGAACGTGTCATCCATGAATGTAATTATAGCTCTCAACCATTGGCCATAATTTAATAATCCCAACTATTTTATAATTATGATTTTGAAGAATATAAAATTTTTGATTTTAAATGAGTTTAACAAAGTCCATCAAAAAAGGATGGAGATTTCATCATAATTTAGCCAAATAATAAATGTTTCCAAAATTTCATGTAGATATTAATCCCTCTTAGTACAGTAACTAATAAGGTTCGTATGAATAACAATGACACCCTTGAATTGAGGATGATGAAAGATAACATTATTAACTCTTGAATTTATTAAGTTAATAGATGTTCAACTTGAAAAATATGTGGTTGTCGCACTTCACAGTTATTCAAAACTTCATGTGCATAACATTGTATTATGTTCATGTACATATCAATCAATCATAGTGCAGTAATTGTGAAGGTTCATATGAATAGTCATGACACCCTAGAATTGTGTAAGGTGAAAGCTAACATTATTAACTCCCTACAGTTTGCTTTGCCACTTCACAGATGTTTTTGAGGGCCTTGTTTGTTACCATGTTGAGGACTATATAGCATATATGTTGGAAGTTGAGTGACAATAATTTTGAATACTTTTTTAGGAATACAATCTATGATAAACGTTAAGACATCAAGTTCATATTTTTAGCCTTTATATGATATCTATTTCCTTAAGTATTCAATATTCCTATTAAGTATAACACATGATAAATTTGGAAAGCCCATCAAATGATTTTGAGTTAATTTGGACATAATTGCCTTATATATAATTTTTTTGAGAAGATAATTTTTAACTTGATTGACAATGACTAACCTTCCCTACAACAATTGTTTATACAATTCATGTGGGAAAATTCAAAGATGAGTTACATTATTCAGATGTGTTAAATATAACTAATAAATGTTTATTAAATTTATATAATATTAGTTAAATCTAATTAATATAATAGAAAGGTCATTAGGATATGTGAGAATTTATGTTAGATACGATAAATCAAACCTGGATTTCCTAAATTTTGAGAAGAATTGATACAAAAATATGCTTGAAGGGGAAAAAAATTTAAACATCTAAATCTTGCTAATTTAAAATTGTCATTAGCTTCAATGGGAAACCCAATGCTCTATCACGATTAATGTCTTTGAGAAAAATATTTGTTTTTTGAAAAAAAAATTAACATTGTGTTGCTTTATTATTAAACATCAGTTGAAAGGAACAATCGTGTTGACCTTTCGAGTTATCCATTTATCATGTTTAATTCCTTTAAAAAAATATTTGGCTTCCTTCTTTAAAGAAGAATTAAGTACATAATTACAGACATTATGTTGTTTCATTATTAAATTTATCCATGTAAATTTAGAATTGTTTATATATATATATATATATATATATATATATATATAACCAATTCAATTATTTATCCTCTCCATTTGAGTTCATTATTTTGGATAATATGGTTTGTTGTGAAAAGGCTGAAAGAGAATATGATTGTTGAATAGAGATTCCTCCCTCATGGTATAGTTTGGAATGTCTCAAACCCTTGCTAAGAAATAAGTTTTTGGTATATATGTCTTGTGGCTCTTAGATATACTCCTGACTTTATAGTGATAGAAAAAAAAAAGTATCCTAAGTCTTGGGGAGATTACTCCAACATAACACATTTTCGCAATTGTTAAAAAATGAAATAGAAAATAAGGTTTCATAAAAATATTTTTCTTTTTTTAAACGAAAAATACTTTATAAATCAAGAATATTATGTTGTTTTGTTATTAAATAGAATTTAAAATTTAAACTCTCCCCAAATTTTTAAGGGAAAATTGATATTATGTGTCCAATTATAAATATATCATTATTCATATCTTTTAAGACAGAGGTTAAGTAATAGACGAAATGGATTTTTGGGCAGAATCTAGTGATACAAATTGTAGAAATATTGTGAGTTATTATTCCTTAAAATACACTTTTTAATGCATAGATGGATTCAACACTTATAAAATCCTAGGTCACTGATGTTTTCCAATTAAAAAAACTTTAAAATGTGATTTTTAAAACTATTTTGAGCAAAATTGACTAAAAAAAATGCTCGAGAAAGGGTCATGAGATCAACTCTCTTTTCACTCTAAAATGATGAAATTATTACTAAATATCTACTTTAATCAGGAAAAAAATAGTAATTTCATTCATTTGGAAAATGAAAAAATTACATTTTATAGATGCATGTTAACCATATGCTCTAGAACCCTGTATGCGGGTGATTAACGAGTTTAATAGAGGATGCCACCTAGTCATCCAACGTAGGGGAACCTCGACACACCATAAGTTAGAATCTCCCTTCCACGTGAAGATCTTAAATATGCAGTACAGGGGAGGACATCAGCACTTTGTAGAATTCACTCCTCCCCCTCGACCTCCACTCCGGAAACTTGGCCATTTATGTCTAATGGATCCTGTCAATCTCATTTGCGCTTTTGATTTTCACTCTTAGCAAACCTTCATTGTCACGCCTTTTCACACTACTGTTTTCCTCGCTTACCTCCCTCTGATCATTCTTCTCGAGCGCTACAGTTCCTCCACCACGCTGATTAAATTCCAATAAGACATAGAATGCGGTGAGATCGAGGAGGCGGTAGATGCTCTCCCTCTCTCCATCTAGTTCCTGTGTTATCTGCACACTCTCTTTCCATATTACTTGTTGTGGAAGAACTTCAGGTTCTTGACCCCTAATTGCTTTCATCTTGGCTCTCAGTTCAAATCTCAAAGGAGAAGCATTACCTCTCCATCTCTGGAAGAAAGAAGAATTTGTGCAAGTTGAAATTATTGTGCACCTCCTCCCCTCTTCCATGAAAATTCGTCGGCCTTCCTGTAAAAAACATGGTGGAACACACGAAAAGTGGTGGGTGTAGCCCTTTGAAGGACACCTAGAACAGAGATGTGGAACCAGATAATGTGGCTTGCTCAGCTCTACCCAAGAAATTCGATATGGTCTCCTCTTTGACTCTTGAGCCAACCCTCCAGCTCTCAAAGAAGGACATCGAGACCATGCCTGATCATGGTTGTTTCATAATTGAGGAGAATCCTGAAGAGGAGATCAATGAAGCTGAGAACCAGTAGTTTCAGCTCTTTGGCGCTCCTCTCTTTCAGTTTTTATATGCTCCTTTATAGTTTTTATGTCTACCTTTATCTCTTCACACAAACTATGTCACTCATGTTTATGACTATAGCTAGTTTCCCCTTGAAGGCCAGCCCATTTTTTTAATTTTTGAACTCGCTAAGGGTCGGTTTCCCCCCAAAGGGCAACCCAATTTTTTATTCTTTGAATTGACTTCATCCAACAGGGGTTGGCTAATCTGGCAACCCTTGTCCTGAAGTATGATTGTAATTTTGTACATTATCATAGAAATTAGCATAACTTGGGGACAAAAACCCATAAGTTCTAGAAAATTAGTAAAATATATTGTATAGGAGGTCAAGGGACCCATTAAAAAGAAAAAATATCTATCTATAACAAAACCACAAAATATAGTATCCATATACAATTTCTAGTAATTGAAAGATGACCAAACTAAATTATGTAGATCTTTCCTTTGTAAACCTATAGGGAGTGTAAAGGCCCATTCGAAGCAATCAAATACAAATTGGAAATTTGAAATATGCTAAGAGAGAAACAACATTTTACAAAAATATATGAGCTTGTTGTACCTGTAACAAGATGTTGTAATGGGTTGCAATAGAAAGTATATTTTTTTGTTCCATTTTGATGTTTCCTAACTTCCCATGTACTTGTTTCCATTCGCACACACTTTTTTGAGAGGAGATCAACTTTCTTGTTCCTTTCCTTGTAAATATCTAAGGATATGATGATATTAAAATTATTTTTTAGCTTGATAGTTTCCTCCAAAATTGGTTTAAGAGCAATGTTCTTGTAACCTTGAAAAATGTTTAGCCATTTTATGATACGATTTGAGTCACTGAAAACTTGAAATTGCGAGCACTATTTTAAAAAAAAAAAGAGAAATATATTTTTACATGGCATAATTTATGCCATATTTTTGGATTCTAGGCCAAAATCCATGTTCACCAAGAACTAATGTTAAGTATAGAGGGAAATATTGAAGGCCCCACCCTTTTTCTATCCCAAATTATTTGAATATCCATCGAATAAAGCCAATGGAAATGATTGGTCATGATTTTCTGCTAAAATAATTTTGGAAGGTTCAGTGGATTTTTCCTGATGAAAATGTGCCAAAATAGCTATAGCTTCCATGGAAAAATGATTCATAATAGAGTGTGTCCTAGAAAATTTCTTTGCTTCATTCCTACAAAAATCCTTATATGTTAATGAGGGGAAAATATTTGAAGGCTCAATAACAAGGGGATTGGAGTTACAATCCCTCCAATCCCCCTCTAAATCCTTTTCAACCTAAGCCATAGCGTGACCCACAAAAATTTTGCAAGCATTCCAAACTTGTTGGAAAAAGGGAAATTCATGAGGACATGGATTATATATTCCTCATTTTTTCACAGGGAACATTAGCAAGAACCAATCAAAAATATTTTATAAAGAATATCCCATGTGAGAACCTTTTCTTCCATTAAATGCCACAAGATTTTTGATTTTTCCAGGCACTAATCTTTCCAAAGAACCTTCTACCACCACTTGCTACCAATATCCTCTCTAATATCCAGTAGAGTAATGTATCCCAACTTGGGAGAATATAGGCCAAAGGGAGAGATATTATAGATAATTTCATATTCTCTATCTATCAGTTAGATTTGTACAACTAATAAAGAATTCAATTAATCATTCCAGGCCTCCATGAAATCCCCTTCCAAACCCAAGTCATTAGCGAAGATCCACCCCTATCTCCAAATTGTTGTTAGGTCTATATATTACTAGTGCAGTCCCTTATTGTTGTTGGTGTAGCCCCCTTATTGTTATTATTGTACCCCTATATCCCCCATATTGTTATTATTGTTCCCTTACATTACTATTTTTAGGTCAACTAGGATTATCTTGTGACCCCATGGACTCCTATATATAGAAAGGAGGTTTTGCCATTTTTTTCATCCAAGAATTATTCATTTATGTAATGTAAAGGAGGTTTACCCCTTGAAATGTTTGATTTATAAGGAGTCGATCTCTCTTTTCTTCTATTTTTGGAGCTTCTCTTGTAAAATTTGGTGCCAGAGCTTTGGATTCTAGGGTTTTGCTACTTCAAACAGTTCATCGTGGAATTTTCACTATAAATTTTTTTATATGAAGGTTCTGAAGCTAAAAACAAACCCATTTGTGAAGAAATCCTGAAGAACTTCATTTAAAAAAAGCATATCTTGGTTGGCAATATTTTCAGAGATGTGATATATGGAACTTAGGGTTTTTGCAAGCTCCCGAATTTCATCTCAAAGAGGTAACCGTGAGAAAATCGCCATAACTCTCTCCCAGAGCATCGGATTGGAATTTTGTAAAAATTGGTTGTGATTACATGGACTGTATCTTTCTGTATATCAATTTCAAAGTCAAAGGAGGAAACAGTGACATGTGGAACATTGTACAATTTCGCTCTACTTAACCAATCCATAATTAGGTTATTGTGGAATATTTTTCATAACCTTTTCTTGAAGAATCCAAATCAGGTCAAACAAGTGGCATTGGAAATAAGACTGACAAGGCTAACATAGCGCCAAATTTCAGATCTCGGGGATCCTAAATTAAAGAGTTACAATCATTTCAAATTAGAGCTCCTAAAAGAAAGAAAAAGGTGTGTATTATTTTTCAAATTGCATAAGTCTTGTTTGAAAATCTAGTTTGAAGTGATTCCAATGAAATATTGAAGCACAGTTATCAATTTTGAGTTCTAAAATACCCCCTAAAAATAATTCAACACCCATTAAGCCCTCAGAAGGCTGTACTATGACTCATGAAGAGGAAGAAGTGCAACATGATTTATCAAAATTACAAGAGTAAGTACAACAAATTTCTTTCTAGCAAAAAGAAATAGAAAATGAAATGGAAGTTTTGAAGAAATGCATGGAAGCTAAGATGGATGGGTTTAAGAAATTCATGGAAGCTATGATGTATGGGTTGAAGAAAGGCATCGAAGCTAATATGGATGGTTTTAAGAAACATGTGGAAGCTAAGATGGATGGTTTGAAGAATGGCATGGAAGCTAAGATGGATGAAATGGAAGAAAAAATGAAAGAAAACATGGAAGTCATGAAGAATGATCTAAAATCAGACATGGAAGGTTTCAATGAATTTTCGACAAAGTTGATACACAAAATGCTTCCTAATATAAAAAAGGCAGTAGAAGAAACTCATGATGAGAACAAAATAAATGTTAATCGTGATTTCATAAAAATAATGCTAGATCAAAGATCCACCATATTCCAAAGATCAATATGAGGAAGCTTGATTGCAAGGATTCCCTAACATGAATACTATAGATGGCACAATATTTTGATCTATATAATGTGAAAAACACACAAAAGGTACGCATTGCAACTTTATATTTAGAACAAAATACATTTGTATGGTATCGATGCCTTCAATCCCGTAAAACAATTGTCACTTGGTCAGCTTTTACGGAGGAAATTATAGCACATTATGAGGATACAAAGAGCGACACCTTCTTTAGCCAATTGATCAATCTCAAACAAAAGGGTTCAATGGGGGAGCACATTAAGTACTTCCAAAAATTGAATATAAGGGTAACTGATATTCCAGAGGAACATAGGATTTTTTCCTTCATAGGGACTTTAAAGGATAACATCCAACATGAGATCCGTGTTTGGGAACCTGATTCATTGGAGAAGGCATTTAGGTTGGAAAGAAAAATTCAATGTAAAATTATGGCGACAGGGAAGCCTACCACTCACATATATAAATATGGATTTGTTGCTACTCCTATACTTCCACAACCTACAAGGTTGACACCACAACAATTGGAAGAGAAAAGAGAAAAATGGCTTTGCTACAATTGTGATATGAAAGATACTAAAGGTAATAAGTGTTTAGAGAAGAAATTATTTTACATAGTTTGTGAAGAGGAGGAAGAAAATGAACACAAAACTTCAAAAGAAGAGGATATACACATCTAACCATCTCTAGAGAAAGAAGAAATAAGTCTGACCATATCTTGTAATGCCTTGGCAGGAATTACCACTCCTCAAACTCTCAAGATAAAATGACATATCAAGAAGAAATAGGTAATAGTTTTTATTGATTCAGTTAGTACCCATAATTTTATTCATTGTAAGGTAGCCAAGGAATTGAATTGCTTCTTATAACCTCCACCAGAGTTTCAAGTGATACTTCAAAATGGAGGAAATATAAATTTATATAGAAAATGACATAATATAAAGCTAACCATGGGGAAATATGTAATTAATAGTCAAATTATTTCCATTACAATGGGACGTGATGATGTTGTACTAGGAGTACAATGGTTACAATCTTTGGTGACAGTAGCTTTTAATTTTCAAGAACTTTTCTTGAATTTTTTTCAGAAGGAAAGAAATTTGAATAACATGGTATTGCAGGGAAGCTAGGAAAGATAATAAGCTCTAATTTCATGAGAAATCTTTTGAAGAAATAAAAACGATGCGCAATTGCACAATTATGCTCACTAGAATCTCCAACATCAAAGTCATCTATTTCTCCAGATCTCGAAAAGGTCTTGGAGAATTATTCAAAGGAGTTTGAAACTACCCAAGGACTGCCACCTATTTGTGATCATGATCATGCTATTAATTTGATTTTAGGAATTTTTCCTCCAAACATCATGCCTTACAGATATCCTTATGTCCAAAAGAGCGAAATTGAATGTAGTATTCTAGAAATGTCAGAGGCTCGTATAATTCAATAAAGTCAAAGTTCTTTCTCTGCTCCAGTAGTGTTGGTGCACAAGAAGGATGGATCATAGTGCATGTGTTCAGATTATAGGGAGCTCAATAATATCACTATTAAACATAAATTTCCCATTCTTGTGATTGGTGAATTATTGGATGAATTACATGGAGAAAATAATTTTACTAAGTTGGACCTTCATTCGGGATATCATCAAATTAGAATGAATACTGAATATATTTTGAAAACAACATTTTGAACTCATGAGGGTCATTATGAATTTTTTTTCATGACTTCTGGCCTTACAAATGCACCTTCTACATTTCAACGGTTGATGAATTCCATTTTCAAACCCATCCTTAGAAAATATGTGTTAGTATTTTTTGATGACATACTAATATACAACAGGTCTTGGAATGATCATGTTCAACATGTTTTCAGGGTGATCAAACTTTTGGAGGAGAAACAATTATATGCAAAAACGTCCAATTTTTTCTTTGGAGTATAGAAGGTGGAAAATCTAGGTGCTATTGTATCTCAGGACGGTGTTAAGGTAGACCCTAAAAAAATTAAATACATTAAGGAATGGACATTCCCCACAACCACAAAGAAGTTGTGAGGATTACTTGGGTTAACAGGGTATTATCATAAGTTTGTTACTAAATATGGGAGAATACAAGCACCTCTAACAACATTATTGAAGAAAGATGCATTTTCATGGAATCTTGACGCAACTAAAGCCTTTGAACATCTTAAAGAGGTAATGTGCCTAGCACTAGTCTTAGTTACACAAAACTTCACAAAAACCTTTATTGTGGAATGTGATACCTAAGGAAATGGAATTGGTGTTGTTTTAGTGCAAGAAGGAAGACCCATTTCTTTTTAAATTCGTCCAACCAAAAGAAAGTATTTACATAAAGCTATTTATGAGAAGGAAATGTTGGTAATACTACATGCACTAAATAAATGGAAACCTTACCTAGTGGGACGAAAATTCAAGGTAAAAACTGATCATGATAGTCTTAAATACTTTTTGGAACAAACGCTATCTTCATAAGAGCAACAAAAATGGGTCACAAAAATGTTGGGTTATGACTTTGAAATCATATACAAAAAAGGGAAGTTAATTTTTTTTTGTAGATGCACTCTCAAGAAAAGATGAAGAGGTGGAGCATTGCTTTGTGTCATTCCTATTATCCAACCAGATTGGATAACCAAAGCAGGGAATGAATGTAAGAACGACAAAGAAGTGTGGAGACTCATTCAAAAGTTGCAGCAAGATGCTAGTACATCTGACAGATTTAGTTGGAAAAATGATTCCTTATGGTACAAATATTGCTTATATATTTGTAATAATTGCCAACTAAAACAAAATATTATTTTGTAATTGCACACCTCTCCCTTAGGAGGACACTCGGGACTTTTAAAAATTTACCACAAGGTGAAGAATTCTTTTTTTTGGAATGGCCTCAAATCTGATATTCAAAAGTTTGTGCTGGAATGTTTGGTTTTCCAGCAAAGTAAAGTTGAGACAATTAAGACCCCATGTCTGCTACAACCTTTATCCATTCCAAGTCAACGTTCGGAGGAGGTTTAAATCGATTTTATTACAGTTTTACCTAATTCCGAAGGAAAGAGTGTCCTCTTGGTGGTAGATGATATACTTACCAAGTATGCACACTTTTGCACATTATCTCATCCATTTAAAGAAAGTACAGTTGCTATTAAATTTATGGAAACAATTCAAAAGGTACATGAAATGAAAAGATTATTGTAAGCGACAGAGATCCCATTTTTACTTGAAATTTTTGGACGTAATTATTTTCTTTTTTGGTACTCAACTAGCTCATAGCGTATCTTATCATCCTCAATCTGATGGGAAAACTGAGATATTGAACAGTTGTTTGGAAGGATATATTCGTTGTTTAGTATCTGCTAAATAAACACAATGGGTCAAGTGGTTACCGATGGCTGAATGGTGGTATAACATGTCATTCCATACTGGAGCAAAAATTACCCCATTTGTGGCACTTTATGGATATCATCCACCTTCCATCACATCATCTTTAAGAGAAAATTCTAAGTTTCAAGAAATCGAAGATCACATCAAGCATCAACAACAAGTACTGCAACTCTTAAAGGATAACCTAAATTTTGCACAAAATCAAATGAAACAATAGGCAAATCAACATCACATCGAGAGAAGTTTTTATGTAGGAGACTGAGTATTTTTATGGTTAAAAGCATACAAAAAAATTTCTCCTACAAAAGAAAACAAAGAAGGATGTATTGGGAATTGTTTGCAGGCCAAAGTAATGTTGTCTCTACAGAAGTTACAAAGATCAGACAGGCATATAAAATTGAGGTTCTCACTTTCTAGGTACACCCAAGGAGCCCATGTTTCCATGCTTAAGAAGGTTATATAGAGCAAAAATTCAGTTTTCAAATAAATATTTCTAAAACTTTTTATGAGGAAGTAAAATTATATTGGAACATCCATGAGAGCATCAAAATAATAATCAGACATCTAAATTATCAATTTGTGAGTATCTCATAAAGTGAAAGAACTAACACGAAATATTTCCTGAGAGATAATTATGCATAATCTAGAGAAACTGAAGTATTGAGGGCAGACACTTTTTCAGCAGAGAAAGATATGTTCCCAGTATACCAGGGTGTGTAACAGGCTTATTGTTATAGTAAGACTGCATGTTATGCTATTATTGTACCCATGTAGCCCCCATATTTTTATTACTGTGTCCTTAAATTATTTTTGTTAGGTCAACTAGGATTATATTGTGACCCCATGGACTTCTATATATATATAGGGTTTCTCCATTTGTGTCATCAAAGAAATTTTCATTTATGTAATGTAAATGAGGTTTCCCCCTCGAAATGGTTGATTTCTAAGGCATTGATCTCTCTTTTCTTCTATTTTTGGAGTTGGTTTCTTAACGATTGTTGTGATATCATGATTTGTGATGTGAATGAGGCTTTTAGTGTTAAATAAATTGCATTCATTGCAAGTTCACCGTGAACATTGATAGCATAAATTTACATGAAGTTTACATATAAAATGAGTGTAAGCTTAAGACACTCATTTTCCCTGAGTTGACTAATATTTCGCCTGCTTCCCAAAACACTTCATGGGTTGGTATTCTACCTCTATTTTTTGAGCCCAGGCTAGGTTCTGACCATTGCATGGGGGTGTCTTCTTCCCTTCGAATTAGACCCAGTTGGTGAGGGGGTTTTGTTGTGACTTTCAGTTTCTCCCACTCTTTATAGATTTGATGGAACTAATCCACATTATCTTGGAGAATATGCGTTGATTCATATTTTTCCCAAGTTCGAAGGTAGGTGACATGACCCGCTCATCAGACTTGAGTTGAGCCAGCTTGACATCATGCTCTAAAGGTTGACGTATTTGAAAGAGAACTTGAAGACGTTCCTTTTTTTTTTATCTTATGGGGTTTTACATTTTCTCGATTGTTTTCTCTTCGGATTCTCCAATCCTTTCTCAACTTCCATCAATTCCTGGGTTTGGGGTGCAACCCCATATTCAACTACCAGATTCAGCTCGGTCGATGCAACTAATATTGCGAAGCAGTTTCCTTAGGGGATAATTGGGACCGCTTGAGTACTACTAGAGGGGCATCAAGAGGCTGCATGTAAGGGTTCAACCGTACAAATGGATTTTTCATGCGAGGCATTGTACAAGGTGGGAGATGGGGAAAATTTTCTCGGAGGAGGACGATGTCTCTAAACTTCTTGGAAGTCATCCAAGGAAGGGGCCACCGCAGGGTTCAAGGCTTGTTGATCGAAATCTTGGAAGATATGTACATATTCATGACACAGTCTACACTTAAACGGGACATGCTCGTAGTCCGACGGTTGAGACTAGGTCTCATCTTGGTATTCTATTTCCACCAACTGTTGGATATTTTGGGAGATGTTCGTATACATGCATATGTAAGCATATGAGGAAAATTTTATCCATCACATGATCTCTGAAACATGGACAAAGTTTCTAAGGGAGTTACCAATTCATTCTACTATATCTAGCTCCCAAAATTCCTCTGGGAGAGAGTATAATCGGACCTAGATCGGGTTGGCTAGGAACTATTCCGTTTCATGATTATAACAAGGTTCCTAGTGCCCCATAAAAATCCCACAACTATTCATTATATAAGGGCCATTGTCTAGGATCCACCTTTGATCTTCGAGGTCTTCAAAAATTCCTATAAAGAAACCATTTGCCCATAGGTGGATATCAAATGGAGATTTTGGCTGCCAATTAAGTTGAATCCATATCACAATATCGGCTTCTCTGGGCCACATACCCATGAATTTACAGATAACTATATGATCCTACATAAACCGGTGATATTTTCAAGATAGTTGTTGATGATTAACACATTGGGGTTATTTATTTTCTTAGGGAGGCATTGGCCTCGCATGTGTGCCTGCCATTGGGCACCAAGAGCTAGATATTCAAGCAATTTTCCCTTTTGCGGTTCAAATCTAGACGAAGGGGCAGTAGGTGGATGTGATGCACTGGTAAGGAAAAACCTGAAGGAGGGGGCGGATCCCCTCTTCCAAGAGGCCCTGTCTTGGGTCTTGTTAGTGAGAGGCTTATGTTAGGGGATGATGCAACAACAAGATCACATAATGGGTCTAACATTGCAACGATATTTTATTTTTTATTTTACTAGGTAAAAATGTTTAATAACATTACAACATATTTATAATACTGAGTAAGGATGCAATCGAGTGAGAAGGTTTTTTTTTTTTAATATGATTCCTTATTATATAGAATGAAGATATTTGAATATTAAAATTATTGAGTAAAGATTTATTTTAGATAAGTAAGTAGTTTGGGAAGTGATTGGCATACTTTTTTCGTCCAAGGAAAAATCATAGCTTTCATTATATAAAATATTTAAAATTATATGTTGTATATGTATTAGCATAACTTATTTTCATATATTTTATGATAGTTAACTATTAGCTAAGGTGCATATAATTGTGAGATCTATACTATATATATATATATAATTTAACACTCAGAATATTCTAATATTGTCCATTTATATGTAAACTTCATGTAAATTTATGCTATCAATGTTCACGGTGAACTTGCAATGAATGCAATTTATTTAACACTAAAAGCCTCATTCACATCACAAATCATGATATCACAACAATCGTTAAGAAACCAACTCCAAAAATAGAAGAAAAGAGAGATCAATGCCTTAGAAATCAACCACTTCGAGGGGGAAACCTCATTTACATTACATAAATGAAAATTTCTTTGATGACACAAATGGAGAAACCCTATATATATATAGAAGTCCATGGGGTCACAATATAATCCTATTTGACCTAACAACAATAATTTAAGGACACAGTAATAAAAATATGGGGGCTACATGGGTACAATAATAACAATAATGGGGCTACACTAACAACAATAAGTGACTACACTAGTAATATAGGGACATATCATGCACTCTCCTTCAAAAAAGTGTTGCCCTCAATGCTTCAGTTTCTCTAGATTCTTATGTATAAAATTATCTTCCTTCCAAGGGGAATATTTAGTGTTTAAGTTCTTCCACTTTATGAGATACTCTGAAATTTATCGATTTCCTAGTTGTCGAGTTATTGTTTTAGTGCCTACTTCAGGTTCCAATATGATTTTTACTTCCTCATAAAGTTCTAGAAATATTGTTTGAACTGGAATTTTTTTAACCTATAACCTTCTTAAAGCATGAAACATGGAATACTGGGTGCACTAGAGAAGAAGTAAGAAGTTCCAATTTGTATGCCATAGTACCAATATTTTGCAACACCTTGTGAGGACCATATTACTTTAGCGATAATTTATTATCCTTCTTATCTTACATGAGGGAAATTTTTTTGTATGCTTTTAACCATAAAAATACTCAGTCTCCTACATAAAAACTTCTCTCGATGTGATTTTGATCTGCCTATTGTTTCATTTGATTTTGTGCAAAATTTAGGTTATCCTTTAAGAGTTGCAGTACTTGTTGTTGATGCTTGATGTGATCTCCGATTTCTTGAAACTTAGAATTTTCTTTTAAAGATGATATGATGGAAGGTGGATGATATCCATAAAGTTCCACAAATGGGGTAATTTTTGCTCCAGTATGGAATGACATGTTATACCACCATTCAGCCATCGGTAACCACTTGACCCATTGTGTTTATTTAGCAGATACTAAACAACGAATATATCCTTCCAAACAACTGTTCACTATCTCAGTTTTCCCATCAGATTGAGGATGATAAGATACGCTATGAGCTAGTTGAGTACCAAAAAAGAAAATAATTACGTCCAAAAATTTCAAATAAAAATGGGATCTCTGTCGCTTACAATAATCTTTTCATTTCATGTACCTTTTGAATTGTTTCCATAAATTTAATAGCAACTGTACTTTCTTTAAATGGATGAGATAATGCGCAAAACTGTGCATACTTGGTAATTATATCATCTACCACCAAGAGGACACTCTTTCCTTCGGACTTAGGTAAAATTGTAATAAAATAGATTTAAACCTCCTCCGAACGTTGACTTGGAATGGATAAAGGTTGTAGCAGACCTGGGGTCTTAATTGTCTCAACTTTACTTTGCTGGAAAACCAAACATTCCACCACAAACTTTTGAATATCAGATTTAAGGCCATTCCAAAAAAAAGAATTCTTCATAATTCTCAATGAAGTTGATATCATGGAATATGTGAGGGCTCAAATCCAAGGAAAAGTTGAGGTATCTAAAGGAAATAATCCAAGAAGAGAATCCATACATTGTAGTCTTGTAGCAAACTAAAGTGTCGCAGGAAAGAAATAAAGACGTTGTCAGCAAAAGATGGCCTTTGGCATAATTAATGGCTCTGGACATAAGGGGTAGTGTGGGTGGTATTGGAATCCTCTGGGACCCTACATATATTTCCTTCATACATTAGATTGCTGAACCATACACCCTTTCAAGCCAATTTGAATGTATTGGATCTTCGGATAAGGTCATGCTAACAGGAGTATATGACCCCACCCTACCAGGGTTGGAAGCAATCTTTCCTATTAGTTTTCGACACCTTAAGGAGCTCTGGTAGAACACAAACTCGATTATGGCAGCACACTTCAATCATATAAAATATCTTTGCAAAAAAAATGGGGCATTTGGCATATGGATCCGATATCCTTGGCTTTCTAGGAGACCATACAAAATATGAGAGCCAAAGATATTGAGTTTAAGAATGGAACATTTACCTGTAACAATCAACAGGGAGGTAAATATCAAATAACCTCAAAATGGATCGCTTTCTTATTTCAGACAACATCCTCCAACAAGATATTTATTTCCAAGAATAGATCCTCTCGTTACTGGGATGGGAAAATTGGTCGATTTTTCTAGAAATCGACTTGTGGATCGCTCCCCACAGCTGGTCATTCTACTTTGAATCCTTCTGGCTCAAAAAATGAACTTTCTAGCAAATATGGAAGATTTTTCGAACAAAATTAGGGTGTTGGGGTGTAACCCTATGGAAAAATTCCAACTAAAGCTAAACAAATTAAAAGGAAAAATCAAAGAATAGAACAAATCTTATTTTGGTAATATACGTCAGGAGAAATCATGACTTGAATAAGACATGAGATCTATTCAGTAATATATTATTTTAGATGGGAGAACTAATGACCTCATCAGCCAAGAGGGATATATCTTAATCGAATTAGAGTGAATGAAGAAACAAGAGGAAATTATATGGAGAGAGAATTCATGGGTGCAATGGCTTAGGGAGGGTGAGTGGAACACAACAATTATTCATAGGACTATTTTGAAGCACCAATAGTTTAACTGTATTTTCTCCCTTAATGGATCTGATGGATGACGGTTGGTGCAATGTGAGGAAATATTTGAAGATTTGATTCTCCATTTTGTGTCCTTGTTCACCCAACTAAATTTGGACACGAGTAAGGGAAACTCAAGGATCCTTAAACATATCCAAAAAATAATAGCGAAATATCAGAACAAGGCCATTATGAGAGAAATATTCTTACAAGAAGAGGATGAAGTGGTGTGGGACCTTCCATTGAATAAGGCCCTAGGCCAGTATGGTTTTACCTCTGAATTCTTTAAGGTTTTCCGAAAATTTTGAGGAGTTCAGATTCTCGAGTTGGCTAAGTACTTCGACCACACCCAATGGATATTGTCCAGCCTAAAAGGAGCATTATTGACGCTCATTTCAAAGAAGCACATGACTTTGGACCCCAGTGGCTCTCGGACAATAGCTCTTTGAAATTTCATCTATAATATTCTCTCAGGAATCTTAGTTCGATGACTCAAACCTATGTTATAGGGCATCATTGGTATATAACAGTAGAGTTTCATAGAAGGATGAAAAATAATCGACGGGATGTTGGTGGCTCATGAGGTGGTGCACTCCTTATCCTCATCTCTAACTCTAGGTATGCTCGTCAAAATTAGATCTTTCTAAAGCTTATTATCAATTGAATTTGGATTTCTTACTAGTTTTTGTTTCTCCCCTCCCTTGATCAGGTGGGTCAAATCCTTAATTTTGACTCCCTTATTTTCCATCCTTTATAATGCAATTCCATCTCGACTTTTCGTGGTTCCGAAGGGCTTAGACTGGGGGGGCGTGTTAGGGTCATATAACCTATAGGATCTGAAGGCGATTTATTATTTCATCTCAAATATTTCATATTGTAAATAATATTCCATGATTGTAAATTATTTCCAAAATAGGTTAAAACCTTAGGAAAAATTTTCTTGCACATCCAAACATAGCATTAGGAGATATGTAATTATGTTTTGATTGACTTAGTCACATATTTTTAATGTGATTAAATAATTTGTAATAAGGCTGGGTACTACAGGTTTTAATTTTGTCAAAAAGGTCAAAACTAGTGAATAACGAATTATCGAAGCTTTCAGAGACCCATTATAGGTTAAATGTGCTGAAAGGAATTACTTTAAAAACCTTTGGAACTCATCCTAAAGACTCCACCACATTACCATGTTTAATTGGTGGACCCACCTTGCCTTTTTTCATCGGCCAAATCGCAAAATACTGTAATTGTTGTCTCCTACAAACCTTACGAAATGTGATATGCAATGATGTGGGACCCATTCACTTGCCACACTTCCTTTTAGTTTCATTTTCCTTAAAATATTTAAGCTTTACCCTTTTCCGCCTTTCTTCTTTATTTTTATACTTTACCTTTTTCATCGCTATATCATTGTTTCCATTTATCTATGCCTTCTCGATTCCCTGATTGCGATCAAGGTGGGGCCATTTCTCCTTGACATGTCACCCTTTCCCCCACCATCCGTCACACATCACAAAATATAAACTTCACAGATCGTTGACTATATATTTTTGCACTTCACCACAAAACCTTAAAACTTGCGATGTGTGATATCCATCGCATCACAAGATCACAACTTTAACTGTTTAACCAAATCATTTTGCATCACACATTTTATAACTTATCTTTTAAGTGCCCATAAGGTATTTTTTAAAGTTGTGATGCGGTTAGCCTTGCGATAGTAGCTCCGCCCCCCACTTCAGGCCACTTGAAATACATAGATATATCATATATACTATGAAACCTCATAAACATTACATTACCATAGAAACCTTTTGCCACTTTATAACTCCATCAATGTAGTGGGCTCTATCTCCATCTTGTCACATCATCCTTTATCAGTGCAAATCACACATTGTTGGTATTAGCATTTACCACATTTCCCTAAACTCTAAATTATGTGATGTTTGGTAAACCATAAATATTGCGATGTGTGATGTGGGTGGGTCCCAATCGCATATCATACTTTGCATGTTTTAGCATTTACCCCTTCTTCTCATAGCAAAACCTTAATATTTTCAATTTGCGATAGGCGTCGGTCCCACCTTCCCTGCCACGTTACCTCCGCACTTTCTATCGCATCGCCGATTCCATTTATCATATTATAAACTATAAAACATGCAATGTGCAATATTTCTATGGACGCGATAAAGTTCAGAACTAAAGTCTAAAGAATTTCAAATTTGGGTATATGGGTTTTTACCCAAAAAGACTCGGGTAGTAAAAAGACAGAAAAGGTCAAGTTGAGAAACGTGTTTACACAAAGATGATCATGTTGTAACTTCAAGAGTAGAAAGGGCATTCATACAATATATTTCGCCAACAAAACACTCAGTTCATCTGCCACCATAGCACTCAGTTCATCTACCAGCACAGCGATAAAATGTGGTACACATCCTAATTTTTCCCACTACATCAGCACCTACATTTGCACAACACATTCCACCGAAGCTATAATTTGGTAATAGATATAGTTTTGAATTAAAGTTTAATTCTAAAAATACCATGTCTCTTAGAGACTGTATTATTGTAATATTTTGTATAAATACTTAATTTTTGGAAGTATCAAGTGTGGATTGATTGAGATCATAACTATTTTTTTCTATTAAAGTATTCTAAGTTTTTTCAAAGCACTGGAATATCAATAATAATCATACCATTCACTGGATTCTTGTGGCTTAGATATTGGCGATGTTTTTCTTCTCTTATTATGTTTCATTGTTATCTTCCATTGTAATCATCTGAACTCCAATTGTAAAACAGAAAGCGTGATGAAGAGGATTTACTATTGAGTACCTTATTCTAGTCGCCTTTGCAATCATAATGTTTTCCGCTAAAGGCGAAACTAAAGAATTCTTAATTTCTCTTTAGTTTTGCTGATTTTTTTCATATTTCTATGATAATCCATTTATAAAGAAAAATTTATAGTAAATACTCCTAGCTTGACCTGTGTTTACTCTGTGAAAAGTTGATGCAACTATCCAGATATATTTTGACTCCATTTCCCAATAGACATTAATCAATTGAATACGATCAATTTTCCAAAATCCAAAACAGAACCCAAAATCCAAGTACAATCATAACTAGCTTAAAAATTATCCAAATAAAGTTAAATATTAAAGAGAGAGCCCTCTCTGAAACTGGCATGTCTAGATCCCAGCTTCCAAAGTTGGTTTGATGTTTCCTTTGTAGTTTTGCTTGTTGAAAAGTGTAACTAGGTTGATCTTCATGTTGACTATCTAATTATGTAAAATAGAAGACAAAGATAATAAAATGTATTTTGTACTTGCTTCATGGGTTTTATGAGCAAGATTTTATTACAGGTTAGAAGACTCCTTCTTGATGTCTATCTAGGTATTTATCTTCTAGATACAAATGTAACATGTCATATGTATATGAAGCATCTAGTCTAAGTAATGCTCCAAGACCTAGTCCTTGAATCCGTGAATGAATGGTCTCATTTAGTCCTCTAACCTGCTACAAGTTAAAATATATTATGATGTGTTGAAGTCGACCTCCAATCAACTGATAAGTCGGCCTACAAGAATAATTGGTGGTCGGCCTAAAGACGACGAGACTATGTATATATGTACCATTGTTCCATGTATAACTGAAATGAATAAATGCAGTGATCATCATAATATGGTCATCACTAAGTATGATGGTCATCAATATAGAATTGCAGTGATATCCATCATAGAATTGTGGTAATATTCAACTGAGATTTGCGGTGATAACCAACTGAGATTTGCAATGATATCCAAAAGAGATTTTCGGTCTTGTCCAAATAAAAATTGTGGTTATATATGAAACAGCCTGCAGATTATTGATAGAGCTTTAGTGTGGATGTTAAAGTATAATTAAATAAAAATGTTTATATACCTGAAGTGAAATGCGAGTAATACCTGAAGTACAGTGCGAATTTTGAGTGAGATGCAGTGCGGTTTTTTTTTTTTATGGTTGTGTAAGATACACATATCACTATGGTATCTTGGTATAAAAAGGAGTCGCGGTTTGCTAAAACAAGAGTGAAGATTATCCACCAGAAGATTAGAACAGTGGTTTACAAAGGGAAGAAGAAATTAGATTTTGGGAGAAAGTAGGAAAGTAAATCTGTGATTTAATTTCTTTACTACAACTTATATATATATATATATATATATATATATATATCAAGTAACGAAAGTTTCAATTGTCTAGAAAGGAAGTGCTGGTGCAGAAAAATACGAATTAGTCAGTGAAAATCAATGAGTGAAATAAGGATCAACATTGAAGGACATCGAAGAAGTTAGGACAAGGTCTTGGATGCATATATAAGTCAACTGTCTAAATTGGGTCACGATACTTATCATCTAAAAATATATAAGAATAATTCCTTTCAGGTTTTCCTCTCCAAGAGGGAGAGATTTTGTCTTGCCTCTAGGAGCCTAATTTGTGTGTCTCATGTACTTTGATAATCGACTTGATGAAAGATTAACTAAGCTAAAGAAGAGAAGACACAAGTAAGCTCACAATTAATTATTAAGAAGAGAATTTGTATTAATCACCAGCCCTCAAATTCTCGGCATGGTATTGGAGATAAGGTGCTAAACTCAAGGGCTGCTTGAAAAAGAGACACTTCAGGAAGTGAATATCAAAGTTTGGGTTGAAAGGTAAAATCAGTTCGCGAGGAATATTTCAAGGATTTAACAACATCTACATTGAATATTTCTATCTTAGAAGAAACTCTTGACTTCATCTTCAAACATCATCAATGAAGTTGCTTAAGGAGAAAGTCACTCTATAAAGTAAGTATCTATGACTTTATATAAATATATCAAAATGTATTCTTTGCAAAGAAAGCAACAATCTGGTTAGCATTTCAAACTATCCTACATGGAAGACAAGGAAAATTAAGTCATGCCAAATACATGAAGGGAGATATAAGATCCCAAAGGATTCTTACAGAATCCATAAAATACTCTCTCATCTCCAATGTATCAATTCTAGAATCATTGAAATGAATATATGATAAATTAGTGGAGCTATTCTCTGTGAGTGCTCGAGGAGAAGCAATTTCTTTGACATCAACTGCAAGAACTAGGAGAAGTAATTTCGGACATTGAAATTACTAAAGTGGTGTTAAAATCTCTTCCAGATGAAAGGGGAAACTTCACTTCAGGTTTATCTAGGAAGAAAGAAGCCACACCATTTCACGATTTAAGGTCTCTATGTAAAATAGAAGAAAGAAGATTGGAAGCCAAAGGTATTATAGGATCAAGTGAAGGGAATCAACCCTTTGCAGCCACGTCAAGGAAGAAAGGAAGATTCGATAAGTCTGGTCCTTAGAATAGTATGGAAAAAGAACGATGATTTGGATGTGATAAAATTGGGCATTATAAAATAGATTGTCCTAAATTTGAAAAGGACAAGAGAAATAGGGAAGAATCTCATGTCTCAAAAATGAGAGAAGGACCTGATGTAAAGAAATCTAAGAAAGAAGAAGTGAGGGATCTCCACTATGATTAAGATCATATTCTCCTTTAAGTGATTTATATTGGTTTTACAGTAGTGTAGCATCCAGATCAAAGCATGGTAGGAGTTCTTGGTAAAACAACTCCTGGAAAACCTCTTTGATAACCATACTAATGGAAGGCAGTCATGTAATATTCCCAAACTTTCACATCATGTTTGGAATATTAGAGTTCTTGATTTTCATAAAGAATTAAGAAAATAAAAAGGTGGAGGGACCCACAAAACTCAAAGATAAATAAAATCCACTTTTAATGTGTGTATGTGGATATTCTAGATCTAAATATAAAAACATGGAGTATTGGAGCAGCTCCATTAATTGAGATCATGTCTCATGATAGATTATGGAGGTTGAAACAGTCAAATAATATCATGGATCTTAAATATAAAATCACGAGGATCTTTGATAAGGTAAATTGAGATGATAGTGCATCCAAAGAAGATCATGAAGCACTTATGATAAGATAGTGGAGGAAGTGGTGCATTTAATGCACATATGATGGAGAGGGTGATCACCCCATGTGAAAATGATGGAGGACATGAGGCTACGATGCATTCAAACATGGATACTATGTCCACATGTATAGCACAGATTTGGAGTGGGGCTAGCTATGGAAGGCACATGCATATAATGAAGGTGAAGGAACAATGGAAGGCATGATTTGGATTATTCATTTCTTGATCTGTTTACATGTACAGCATAGATTTGGAGTGGGGCTAGCTATGGAAGGCTCATGCATATAATGAAGGTGAAGGAACAATGGAAGGCATGATTTGGATTATTCATTTCTTGATTTGTTTAGATCTAGATTTGTCTTAGGAAATTTCTATCTGACTTGGGTTGTTTAGCAGAGTTTGCAATGTTGTTTAGCACAGGGTGTTTCCAAGCGAGAATCCCACCTCTTTCTTTGAGTAGCTTTGGAAAGAGAATTTCTCTTCATTCCTTATCAGGCAATGATGCCATCTTTAGTAGGTTTTTTCTACCACTCAGAGGGGGAAACCGGTGGAGGATTCATCCTACCACATTTTTCTTCAAATCCAACCTTTCAAGAGAAGCGGATCTGTATCTAGCATTCAGACCATTGGGTTTTACCTCCATGTAGCAGCAGTCCCTTCAAGGATTGCACAGTCCAGTTCTGTAGATCTATTGGAAGAAGGAAGTTTATAGTATTTCAATTGGAAATCCTGTGAGGAACCATCTCCTCACATTGGATCTATTTCTTTCATCACTCACGATATGATTTGAAACATACAGCAGTAGGATAATGAGCCTCCCTCTCTGACAGCACATTTTTCTAAAGTTTTTGGTCATCCAGCAACTATTTTCAGTGGACGAGATTGGAGGAGCTAGATCTTGAGCTTCTAACCCAAGGTTCTAGTGAAGGGATCAACCCTTCTTGCATAGATCTGATTGTACATCATTGCAACCATCATATCATCAAATCTAGCATCAGATTTGAATTCCCAATAGTATATATGTGAAGCCCTAAGAGGGAGGTTTTATTACACTTACATATCTAAGAAACCCTTCCTAGGTTATCTTTGGAATCCATCATAGAGCCCAGATCTACAATTTTAGCATTATCGGAGCTCCAATTCTTCCTATATCTAACATTTTATCTTTCAGGCAGTTGTAGCAGGGACAACGTAGTTTACCATCTAGTAGTTTAGCAGTTATGCAGTCCCTCTTTGGGAATCATTGCAGGGTCATTCTAGGCCATCCTTGTAGCTTGAGTGTCTCATATTTTGAGCACTGTTTTACCTACTTTTTCACCTCCAACATAATAAAATGGCTCAACTATTTCTGTGCATTTTGATGTTTATATAGACTATTGTTTACTTTTCTACAATTCTTATATTGTGTTTTAGTATTACTGCATTCTCCCTTTTAGGATATTAAAGTGGTATCAGAGCATGATCTTTGGCTCAGCTTGTGGCCACCTCATATTTTTCATCAAAAGAAGAAGAAGATAGGTGAGAGCTATCATGAAGTACGATAATTCTACCACTCTTTCCTTTAGATCCATGTAATATCTATCCAATAAGGTCAGTCAAATGAAGAAGGAAAGGTAGAAAGAAGATCCAAGAAGAAGATTTGATGAGGAAGACACAAGCACTTCCTATCAACAAAGAAGAAAATCGGAGAATCATAGATCCCCCCTTTGATCCACTATGCCCACTTCCTTTGGAGAAGGTGAAAGGTGTAGAAATGAAGAAAGGAAAGAACCTAATACTCATGAGACTCTCACTCTATATCTTGAAGAGTAAAAAGAACATTCTAGAGCATTCAAAGAGAGTTTAACTCTCCAAGGATTCTTCCAAATCAGAGAAAAAAGAAGATCCTATAGTAGCAATAGAAGAAAGAGGCACAATATATTCTATTAGCCTACGTTTGATGGATCTTCCTCAAGCAATGTTAAGGATTGGAGGAAATATTTAGATGCATTTTTCAGGCTACATACTATGGCTGAAAAAGAGGTTGTCCAAATTGTAGCACTTCATCCTTTAGGTGAAGAAAATGTTTGGTGGTTTAGTCACATGGAGCATGCAAAAGTGACTAAGTATTCAAATTTATTTCACAAGTTGAGGAACAAGTTTGATATGAGAAAACCAGAGATGGATCACAAAGAGACATTTCCTAAGGAAACAAATGAGGATCTCAATATTGTCAGTCTAGAAAAGAAGTCACTACATTCACCACCATCTGCAGAAGTACTTGCATCTGGAGGCGAGACACTTGCAACTTTGCAATATAGTCTTGAGCTCTTGACACATAGTGTCCCATGCATGATTCAGCAGGTGCATGAGGAAGAGGAGGAATATTCCAGCGCTGATACACTTGGAGAAGAGCAGCCATCACTCTTACCAGCTATTGGAGACACCATTGTCCTGGTTGGAGGAACTCTTGTGTTCTGGAAAGAGGTTCCCACACATCAGTTAATACAAGGTATGCATGAAATTTAATCACATATTTTTTCAATAGATCTTATTGAAACTTATGAGGACATGCCATTAGGGCCAACGCATAACCAAAGGTTAGAACACAATGCTGATTTGAAGCAGTGACATATCACATCACAGAGAACCCTTGATCTAATCAAGGAGGATATTAATAACTATCTTGGTTCATCATTTTTGAGCTACATTCAACCCTTTGAGTTGAAGTGTATAATTTCGAAAAATGGGATGAGCATGATCCTATGTACAATAACTGGTTGTGAGATTAGTATTGTGCTTTGATTTGAGACAGCACATACATTACAATGCAGATCTACAATGATGTTACTTAGTAGATATGAAAATGAAGAGGCCTCATCATTCTTGGAGCATTCTGAATGTAGCTTCATTCATGAAGAAATGGTGGTAAAGATGATAAATTGTAGACATCTTGAGATGCGATATAATTTTTCATTTCTAGATGACACCTTCTCAATGAGCCCGTCACTACTCAAAGAGAAACTTCTACCTGCAGCAGATCCAAAACTTCATTGTTTTTGGAGGGCCTTTGGTGAAAAGAGAATCTCATTGAGAAATTTCATTGGAGGTGCACTTCAACATCCAATTAAGTGCAAATTTCTTCATTAGTTTGGGGAGGATGGTATTCTATAAAGGGATGATACAATGATTATGCAGTACATCATTCATCATCCACATTGGGATGAGTGGGTGAGCATGATAAGAAAGGGGTTGCATGACCACTTGGAGATATATGACATGGGACAACAAGCCTGGTTACGTTGGTTTCCCTTGGGAGCTTTCTATCACTAACCAAAGGCTCCTATTCCTTTCATCCATGCCTTGAAAAACACTTATGAAATCAAGAAGGAGGCATGGCTACACTGGTTGCTCTTGATTGAGTATGGTTACCACCCAATAGCTCATATTTTTTTGATTCATGCCTTGTGTATCAATGATAGAATGCAGCAAAAGAAGGCATGTTCATTTTGGTTTCCATTGAGAGAATTTGGCCACCACATGACATCTCCTATGTCTATGTTTTTTGCATTGGGAAGAACTTGGCATGATGCTCTCATGATGTGTATTGATGGTGTTTACTTGTATTGGGCTGATGTTAAATTCCACATGTCCATTATTGCATTTTTACTCCATGATTCACATGAGTAGGAGAGAAAGTAGCAAGATCTCTTGTTGCTTTGGCTACTTTTGGGGGGGGGTTGGTTTTTCCATATCACATGGAGGAGATTGAGGATGGTAGCAAAGGGCCTTACTCCGATGGCTACTATTGGGAGAATATGGTTTGACATCTTTGTCTACCTACATATCTCCTTCTCTTCTTTTGTGTAATGTTGGAATGATGTTTGGATCCAAAAAGGCCTACAGGGCTAAGGATGTGAGCATGTTAATGCTCAATCAAATTCATGAAGCATGGAATGAAGAGATGTATTGTGAGATGGAGCTTTTCCTTTGTGGAAAGAGCCACTTTATTTTATGTATCTCATGTATTAATTATTATTTTGGACATCATATGGTTGTCACTTGGTACTTCATAGTGGAAGGACGACATATCACCATATAGTTTGAGGTCATTCTAAATATTTTTGAAAGATAACTTTGGAACCAAACATGCATAACAAATTGCAGCAAATGGATGAAGCCTTCCTTATATGGATGTCATTTGGAGGGGAATAGATGGCTTTGCATCTACTTTTGGAGTTGCTTGAGGACAAGCAACATTTTGCTGGGGGGGACTGTAATATTCCCAAACTTTAACATCATGTTTGGAATATTATAGTTCTTTATTTTCATAACAAATTAAAAAAATAAAAGGGTGGAGGGACCCACAATCCTCAAAGATAAATAAAATCCAATTTTCATGTGTGTATGTGTATATTCTAGATCTAAATCCAAAAAACATGGAGTAGTGAAGTAGCTCCATTAATGGAGATCATGTCTCATTTATGAGATACATTATGGAGGTTGTAACAATCAAATAAGATCATGGATCTTAAATATAAAATCATGAGGATATTTGATAAGGTCAACTGAGATCATAGTGCATCCAAAGATGATCATGAGGCACTTACAATAAGATAGCGGATGAAGTGGTGCATTTAATGCACATATGATGGAGAGGGTGATCACCCCATGTGAACCCGATGGAGGACATGAGGCTACAGTGCAGTCAAACATGGAGACTATGTCCACATGTACAACGTATATTTGGAGTGGGCCTAAGATATGGAAGGCTCATGCATATAATTAAGGTGAAGGCACAATGGAAGGAATAATTTGGATTATTCATTTCATGATCTGTTTAGATATATATTTGTCTTAGGAAATTTCTATGTAGACTTGGGTTGTTTTGCAGAGTTTGCAGTGTTGTTTAGCATAGGGTGTTCCCGAGTGGGAATCCCATCTCTTTCTTTGAGAAGTTCTAGAAAGAGGATTGTTATTCATTCCTTATTAGGCATTGGTGCCATATTCAGGAGTTTTTTTCTAGAATTCAGCTAGGGAACCTATGGAGGATTCATCCTACCACCTTGTTCTTCAGATCCAACCTTTCAAGAGTAGACGATCTATATCTAGCATTCCATCCATTAGGTTTTACCTCCATGCAGCAGCAACCCCTTCAAGGATTGCACAGTCCAGTCCTGTAGATCTATGGGAGGAAGGAAGTTTCTAGTATTTCAGCTGGAAATCCTGTGAGGAACCATCTCCTCACATTTGATATATTGTTTCCATCACTCAGAAGCTGATTTGACACATCTAGCAGTAGGCTAATGAGCCTCCCTTTATAACAGCGTAGTTTTCTGAAGTTGTTGGTCATCCCCCAACTATTTTTAGTGGAGGATATTGGAGGAGCTAGATCTTGAGATTTTAGTCTAGGGATCTAATGAAGGGATCAACCCTTCTTGTATAGATTTGATTTTACATCATTGCAGCCATCATATCGTCAGATCGAGCTTCAGATCTACATTCTAGTAGTATATATCTGAAGCCCTAAGAGGGTGGTTTTCTTAGACTTACATATCTGAGAAACCATTGCTAGGTTATCTTGGGAATCCATCACAGAGTCCAGATTTACAATTTCAGCATCATAAGAGCTCCCATTCTGCCTAGATATGGCTTTTTATCTTTCAGGTAGTTGTAGTACCTATACTTGCAGTAGAGACAATGCATTTTACCTTCCAGTAGTTTAGCAGTTACAAAGTCCCTCTTTGGGAATCATTGCAGGGTCATTCTATGCCATCCTTGTGGCTAGAGTGTCTCATATTTTGAGCATTGTTGTACTTTCTTTTTCACCTCCAACATAATAAAGTGGCTTAGCTATTTCTGTGCATTTTGATGTGTATATAGGTTTATTTTTTACTTTTCTCTAGTTCTAATATTGTATTTCGGTATTATTGCATTCTCCCTTTTGGGATATTACAAGTCATCAAGATCAAGGGTCATCATGAAAAATAGAATGTTGGGATTTGATGACATATTGATGGAGCAAGCCAAGGGAATGAAGCTCTTCATTATAGTAAAAATACTAAAGGATGACTTAAATGAAAAAGGTACGATGTATGTATATATTTATATGCTGACATTGGATGTTGTGGATTCATGTCATATGGTTGCAGGAAATAGACTTCCATATTTAGAAGTATGATCTATGAAAAAGGATCTCTTTATGCTCCAAAAAATGAACTCAATATTATATAAATCCTCATGAAATATGAGGTAGTTGTATATGAAAAAGGAACTGAAAAATGTGTAAGTTCCTGGGAATGGAGAATGTGAAAAAAGGAAGGGATCATGAAATGCAACCATGTCAAGAGGTTGTTATCATCCAGAAACCAAGAAGATGTGACTAAGAGATCCCCTGGGAAGATATGAAGACACTGGCGCAAGTCTCCTAAAAAAGAAGACCCTTGGAAAAAAATATCATCAGGAGATGTGTCAATCTGAATAAAGGACACCGATCATCACTGAGGTAACTTTTGTTTTTAAAATTTCATATGTATATGTTTATCTATATGAATTTATGTAGGGCTGCTAATCATGAGAAATGATGTATGATACTTCGAGATGATTCGAAGGAAAGCAACATGGCATAACAATGGACCAGATGTAAAATAATGATGAATCACTTTTTGATAGTGGACATGAATCATGACTGAAAGTGTTGAATGATCTGTGCCCTATGAAGCCAAAGGTTGAAGATCCCTTAATATCGAAATCTAGACATCAAGGGGAGGAATTCTTCATAAGTAGTTGGATTGTTGTTGCAGGACCCTGCTTAAGAGGGAGCCTAGTGGTAAGTTTCTTACTTGGAAGAAATTTAAAGTATGCCCTTTCTATGCTAAGAGGGAGTGACATATGTGATTCTCTAATACATGTGTCATGCACTAGAATAGGACTAACAACCGTAAGTCTTATTGATGGCCATGTGGAGAGAATGGATAGGCACAACATTCTAGTATTCACCCAGAAGATAGAATGGAGGATTGGCCAATCATATAGAATTCGATACTCTTTGAGAATGAGATAGGGCATTCAAGATAGGAGTAGTCGAGGACCGATATTCTTTGAGGGTTGGCTACCCAAGAGAAGAATATTACAAGAAGGTCACACTTTGGGAACACCTGGGTGGAGTATGTACCTTGTAGAGACAATGACTATGGTGTATATTAGTCATGTGTCTCGCCAGCATTGTAGCCCATTGTATCATTTAGAGATGGGGCTGTTAGTCAAGGCCTTGCACTAGGAAAATGATGGTTAATATGATGCTATACAGATGCAATTACAATTCTGATTCTTATTATGAGATTCTTCAGTTTGAAAGTGACCATGTATCTGTATGAATACCTCTGTAGTTAAGAGGGAGCGTTGAAAAGCGTAACTAGGTCGGTCTTCATGTTGGCTTTGTAATTATATAAAATAGAAGACAAAGATAATAAAATGTGTTATCTACTTGCTTCATGGGTTTCATGACCAAGATTTTATTATAGGTTAGAAGACTTATTCTTGATTTCTATCTAGGTATTTATCTTCTAGATAAAAAAGTAACATTTCATATGTATATGAAGCATCTAGTCTAAGTAATTCTCCAATACCTAGTCCTTGAATCCGTAAATTAATGGTCTCATTCATCCTCCAACGTGCTACAAGTTAAACTATATTACAATGTGTTGAATTCAACCACCAATCAACTGATAAGTCATCCTACAAGCATAATTTGTGGTTGGCCTAAAGACAGTGAGACTTTCTATATATGTACCACTGTTCTATGTATAAGTGAAATGAAGAAGTGCGGTCATCAACATAATATGGTCATAACTAAGTATTATGGTCATCACTGTTATGCGGTCATCAATATAGAATTGCGGTGATATCCAACATAGAATTGCGGTAATATTCAACTAAGATTTCTAGTGATAACTAGTTGAGATTTGTAGTGATATCTAAAAGAGATTTGTGGTCTTTTCCAAATCAAAATGTGGTTATATATGAAACAGTTTGCGGATTCTTGATAGAGCTTCAGTGTGGATGTTAAAGGATAATTAAAGAACGTCATTTATATACTTGAAGTGCAATGCAAGTAATACCTGAAGTCTAGTGCGGATAATACCTGAAGTACAATGTGGATTTTGAGTGAGATGCAGTGATTTTTTTTTTAAGGCTATGTAAGATACACATATCACTGTGATATGTTGATATAAAAAGGATTTGTAGTTTACTAAAACAAGAGTAAGGATTATCCACCAGAAGATTGGAACAGTGGTTTAGAAAGAGAAGAAGAAATTAGATTCTAGGAGAAAGTAGGAAATTGAATCTGTGATTTACTTTCCTTACTACATATGATATATATATCAAGTAACAGGAGTTTCAATTATCTACAAAGGAAGTGTTGGTGCATAATAGTACAAATCAGTCAGTGAAAATCAGTAAATGAAAGAGGGATCAAAATTGAAGGACATCAAAGAAGTCAGGACAAGGTATTGGATGCATATATCGGTCAAGTATCTAAATTAGGTCACGATACTTGTCATATAGAAATCTATAAGAAGAATTCCTTGCAAGTTTTCCTCTCCAATAGGGAGAGTTTTTTCCCTGGCTCTAGGAGCTGAATTTATGTGTCTTGTGTACTTTTATAATATACTTGAGGAAAGACTAACTAAGCTAAAGAAGATAAGGCATAACTAAGCTCACAAGTAATTATTAAGAAGAGAATTTGTATTAATCACCAGTCCTCCAAATTCTCAAAATTGCTTCAGCCTTGGAATTATAGAATGCTAACATAGTGGCAACCATACTGGGGAGAAATTTATCTTCCTCAAAAATTACATCAAAGTTTAGATCTAATTACTAATGGTGGAGAGTGACCAAACACAAGAAGGATGCAATTATTCACTTGGCGACTCCATGTTCAAAAAACCCATCTTTTGAGCATTCAAGGTGACTCCACAACATGTTGACCAGAGTTCCTACAGAACACAATGACAAGGTTTGTGGAAACAATTCTATCTCATCAAGCTTTAAATGCATTCAGGAATCAATTATCATAATTTCACCTTGATGAATATTTCCTAGAGGTTGTCTTTCGCATTTTGAGATCAAGGAAATGTAGTTCTGAAGCTAAAACATGTTTTCTAGAGATAGTTGTTTAATGATATGGAACTGTTATTGAAATTTTAAATTCTAAAATTCAGTTATACAATTTTCGAGATTCTAAAGAATTATTAGAAAGTCTTCCTTCCCCTAATTAAGAGAAAATTGTACTACCTGTTGACTTACATAGTAACCATGATTGTGCTTTCAAGTACCAAACTGAAGATGTGGGTTCAATGTTTAATATTGAGGACACAAGTACACAACTAGTCATTGAAGGCCTAGAAGAAAATTGTTAGGTCTCTATATTACTATTATAGTCCCTTATTATTGTTAGTGTGACCCCCTTATTGTTATTATTGTACCCTTGTAGCCCCCATATTGTTATTATTGTGCCCTTAAATTATTATTGTTAGGTTGGCTAGGATTACATTGTGGCCCCACTAGGATTACATTGTGGCCCCATGGACTCCTATATATAAAAAGGAGGTTTTGTAATTTGAATCATACAAGAATTGTTCATTCATGTAATGTATTGGAGGTTTCCCCCTCGAAGTGGCTTATTTCTAAGGCGTTGATATTTCTTTTCTTCTCTTTTTGGAGCTGGTTTCACAATATTTGGTGTCAGAGCTTTGAGATTCTATGGTTTTGCTACTCCAAACAGGTCAGTGTGGAATTTTCTCTATAACTTGTTTTTTACGAAGGTTCAGAATCTGAAATTTTTAGAGTGCAAATCCAAAATCCTAGGGAACATCACCAAAGCATTTCAGAGCTTGGTTCGCAACATTTTCGGAGATATGATCTATGCAAGTTAGGTCATTTTGCAAGCTCCTGAATTTAACCTAAACAGGTCATCGTGATATTTTCGTAATAACCATTTTTTTTCTACGAAAGTTCAAAAGCTGAATTGTTTAGAGTGTGAAGCCACAATCCTAAGGTACATCATCAAAAAAATTCAGATATTGGTTCACAATATTTTCAGAGATTTGATCTGTGCAAATTAGGGCTTTTTGAGGCTTCTGAATTTCATCTCAAAGAGGTGATCATGGGAAAATATTCATAGCTCTCTCTCTGAGAATCGGATTGGAATGCTGTAAAAAGTGGCCACAAGTGAACGGACTGTAGTATTCGGTCTGTCAATTTTAGAGCCAAAAAAGGAAACAATGACACATGGAAAGTCGTACAATTTCGCTCTACTGAACCAGTCCAAAATTGGGTCATTGTGGGAGATTGGACATAACTTTTCCTTGAATAATCCAAATCAAATCAAGCCTATGGAATGTGAAAGAAGCTTCAGAGGGCTACTAAAGGGCTTAATTTCACATATTTAGGATCTGCAATTATAGAAATAATTCAATTTCAATATCAAGCTCTTCAAAACAAAGTAAAAGGTGTGTATTTTTTTCCGAATTGCATAAGTCTTGTTTGAAGAATATAGTTGAATTGATTCCAAGGGCATATTGTAGAATATATATCAGTATTGGATTCTAAAATGGCCCCTAAAAACAATTCAACACCCATTAAGCCTTTAGAAAGCTCTACTATGACTCATGAAGACGAAGAATGGCAACATGACATATCAAAATTACAAGAGCAAGTGCAACAAATTTCGCTCTCGCAAAGAGCAACAAAAAATGACATGGAAGTTTTGAAGAAAGGCGTGGAAACTAAGATGGATGGTTTAAAGAAAGGCGTGGAATCTAAGATAGATGGCATGGAAGCTGGCATGGAAGCTAAGATGGATGACATGAAAGACAACATGGAAAACAACATGAAAAACATGAAGAATGATCTAAAAGCAGACATCAAAGGTTTGACCAAGTTGATACAAGAAATGTTTCCTAATGGTGAAAAGATAGTAGAAGAACCTCATGATGAGAACAAAATAAATGTTAATCGTGATTTCATAAACTCTAATGTTGGTAGGAAGAACCACCATATTCCAAAAATGGATATGAGGAAGTTTGATGGAAAGGATCCTGTAACATGGATACTACAGATGGAGCAATATTTTGATCCCCATAACGTGCAAAACACACAAAAGGTACGCATTGCAACTTTACATTTAGAACAAAATACATTTGTATGGTATCGATGGCTTTGCTCCCATAAAAAAAATGTCACTTGGTCAATTTTTACGGAGGAAATGATAGCACATTATGAGGATACAAAGAGCAACACCTTCTTTAGCCAATTGATAAATCTCAAACAAAAGGGTTTAATGGAGGAGCACATTGAGGACTTCCAAAAATTGAATATAAGGGTAACTGATATTCCAGAGGAACACAGGATTGATCTCTTCATAGGTACTTTAAAGGATAACATCCAACATGAAGTTCGCGTTTTGTAACCTGATTTATTGTAGAAGGCATTCAGGTTGGCAAGAAAAATTGAATGTAAAATTATGGCGACAAGGAAGCCTACCACTCACTTCTATAAAGAGGAAGTGTTTCTACTCCTAGATTTCCACAACCTACAAGGTTGAAACCACAAAAATTGGAAGAAAAAAAAGCAAAAGGGCTTTGCTACAGTTGTGATAGAAAATACACTAAAGGTCATAAGTGTGCTGAGAAGAAATTATTTTACATAGATTGTGAAGAGGAAGAAGAAAATGAACAAGAAGAGGATATACACCAGGAACCAACCCAAGAAGAGGAAGAAATGAGTACGACCATATCGTGTAATGCATTGGCATGAATTACCATTCCTCAAACTCTCAAGATAGAAGGACATATCAAGAAGAAAAAGGTAATAGTGTTGATTGATTCAGGTAGTACCCATAATTTTATTCATTGTAAGGTAGCCAAGGAATTGAATTGTTTCCTATACCCAGCACCAGAATGTCAAGTGATAGTTGCAAATGGAGGAACTATAAATTGCTCTGGAAAATGCCATAATATCAAGCTAACCATGGGGGAATATGTATTGACTAGTCCAATGCTTTCCATTCCTATGGGAGGTGCTGATGTTATACTAGGAGTACAATGGTTACAATCTTTGGGGACGGTAGCTTTTAATTTTCAAGAACTTTTCTTGAAATTTTTTTCAGAAGGAAAGGAAGTCGAATTACGGAGTATTGAAGGGAAGCCAGGAAGGATAATAAGCTCTAATGTCATGACAAAGCTTCTAAAGAAAGAACAACGAGGCGTAATTGCACAATTATGCTCACTAGAAATTCCAACATCAAAATCATCTATTTCTGCAGATCTCCAACAAGTCTTGGACAATCATTCCAAGGTGTTTGAAACTCCCAAAGGACTCCCACCTATTCGTGATCATGATCATGCTATTCATTTGATTTCAAGAAGTGTTCCTCCAAACATCAGGCCTTATATATATCCTTACGCCCAAAAGAGTGAAATTGAACGTATGATTGCAGAAATGTTAGAGGCAGGTATAATTCAACCTAGTCAAAGTTCTTTCTCTGCTCCTGTAGTATTGGTACACAAGAAGGATGGATCATGGCGAATGTGTCCAGATTATAGGGAACTCAATAAGCTCACCATTAAAGATAAATTTCCCATTCCTGTGATTGATGAATTATTGGATGAATTACATGGAGCAATTTATTTTACCAAGTTGGATCTTCATTCAGGATATCATCAAATTAGAATGAATATTGAAGATATTCCAAAAATAGCATTTCGAACTCATGAGGGTCATTATGAATTTTTGGTCATGCCTTTTGGCCTTACCAATGCACCTTCTACATTTCAAGGGTTGATGAATTCCATTTTCAAACCCTTCCTTAGAAAATTTGTGCTAGTGTTTTTTGATGATATACTAATCTACAGCAGGTCTTGGAAGGATCATGTTGAACATGTTGACAGGGTGCTCAAACTATTGCAGGAGAAACAATTATATGCAAAAAAATCCAAATGTTTCTTTGGAGTACAAGAGGTTGAATATCTGGGTCATATTGTATCTCACAAGGGTGTTAAAGTAGACCCTAACAAAATTAAAGCCATTAAGGAATGGAAAGTCCCCACAACCATAAATTAGTTGCGAGGATTTCTCGGGTTAATAGGGTATTATCACAAGTTTGTTAAGAATTATGGGAGAATAGCAGCACCTCTAACAACATTATTGAAGAAAGATGCATTTTCATGGACTCCTGAAGCAACTAAGGCCTTTGAACATCTTAAAGAGGCAATGTGCCTAGCACCGGTCTTAGCTATGCCAGACTTCACAAAAACCTTTATTGTAGAATGTGATGCCTCAGGAAATGGAATTGGTGCAGTTTTAATGCAGGAAGGAAGACCCATTGCTTTTGAAAGTCGTCCAATCAAAGGAAAGTATTTACAGAAACCTATTTATGAGAAGGAAATGTTAGCAATACTGCATGCACTAAAGAAATGGCCAACTTACCTAATGGAAGACACTTCAAGGTAAAAACTGATCATGATAGTCTTAAACACTTTTTGGAACAAAGACTATCTTCAGAAGAGCAGCAAAAATGGGTCACAAAGATGTTGGGTTATGACTTTGAAATAATCTACAAAAAAGGAAAGCTTAATGTTGTTGCAGATGCACTCTCAAGAAAGAATGAAGAAGTGGAAGCATTGCTTTGTGCCATTTCTATTATCCAACCAGATTGGATAACCGAAGCAAGAGATGAATGGAAGAAGGACAAAGATGTATGGACACTCATTCAAAGGTTGCAGCAAGATCCTAGTACATCTGATACATTTAGTTGGAAAAATGATTCCTTATGGTACAAAGATCGCTTATATCTTTGTAAGAATTCCCAACTAAAACAAAATATTCTTCTGGAATTGCACACTTCTCCTTCAGGAGGACACTCAGGATTTTTAAAAACTTACCACAGGGTGAAGAAAGAATTTTTTTGGGATGGCCTTAAATCTGATATTCAAAAGTTTGTGGTGGAATGTTTGGTTTGCCAACAGAATAAAGTTTAGACAATTAATACCCCGGGTCTTCTACAACCTTTATACATTCCAAGTCAACGTTGGGAGGAGATTTCAATGGATTTTATCACTAGTTTACCTAAGTCCAAAGGAAAGAGTGTCATCATGGTGGTAGTTGATAGACTTACCAAGTATGCACACTTTTGTGCATTATCTCATCCATTTAAAGCAAGTACAGTTGCTACTACATTTATGGACACAATTCAAAAGCTACATAGAAACCCAAGGGTTATTGTGAGCGACAGAGATCCCATTTTTACTGGAAATTTTTGGACGGAGTTATTTTCTTGTTTGGGTACTCAATTAGCTCATAGCTCATCTTATCATCCTCAATCTGATGGTCAAACTGGGATAGTAAATAAATGTTTGGAAGGATATCTTCGTTGTTTTGTATCTGATAAACAAACACAATGGGTCAAGTGGTTACCTCTTGCTGAATGGTGGTATAACACTTCCTTCCATACTGCAGCAAAAATGACCCCATTTATGGCACTTTATGGATATCATCAACCATCCATCACATCATCTTTAAGAGAAAATTCTAAGGTTCAAGCAGTGGAAGATCACATCGAGCATCAACAAGAAGTTCTCCAACTCTTAAAGGATAACCTGAATTTGGCACAAAATCGAATGAAACAACAGGCAGATCAACATCGCAGTGAGAGAAGTTTTGATGTAGGAGACTGGGTATTTTTATGTCTACAACCATACAAACAAATGTCCCTCAAGCAAGCTAAGAAGGATAATAAATTATCGCCAAAGTACTATGGTCCTTACAAGGTGTTGCAAAATATTGGTACTATGGCATTCAAATTGGAGCTTCCTGCTTCTTCACAAGTGCATCCAATTTTCCATGTTTCATGCTTAAAGAAGGTTATAGGTGAAAATATTTCAGTTCAAACAATATTTCCAGAACTTGATGAGGAATGAAAATTCATATTGGAACCTGAAGTGACCATGGAAACAAGAACTCGACAGCTACGGAATCGATCAATTTCAGAGTATCTCATCAAGTGGAAGAACTTACCCACTAAAGATTCTACATGGGAGGGTGAGAATTTTATACAGAAGCACCCAGAGCTACTAAAGCGTTGAGGACAACACTTTTTTGAAGGAGAGGGGCATGTTATGCCCCTATATTACTAGTATAGTCCCTTATTGTTGTTAGTGTAACCCCCTTATTGTTATTATTGTACCCTTGTAACCCCAATATTGTTATTATTGTGCCCTTAAATTATTATTGTTAGGTCGGCTATGATTACATTGTGGCCCCACTAGGATCACATTGTGGCCCCATGGACTCCTATATATAGAAAGGAGGTTTTGTAATTTGAATCATCCAAGAATTTTTCAGTCATGTAATGTATTGAAGGTTTCCCCCTCGAAGTGGCTTATTTCTAAGGCGTTGATATCTCTTTTCTTCTCTTTTTGGACCTAGTTTTACAACAAGAAGGCTGCAATTACTCACCTGGCGACTCCATGGTTAAAAAAAACTAGCTTTTGAGCATTCATGGCGACTCCACAACATGCTAACCAGAGTTCCTACTGAACAAGATGACAAGGTTTGTGGAAAAAATTCTATCTCATCAAGATTTAAATGCATTCAGGAATCAATTATCATAATTTCACCTTGATGAAGATTTCCTAGAGGTTGTATTTCACATTTTGAGATCAAGGAAATGTAGTCCTGAAGATAAAATATGTTTTCTAGAGATAGTTGTTGAACGATATGGAAATGTTATTGAAATTTTAAATTCTCAAATTCAGTCATACAATTTCCAAGATCCTAAAGAATTATTGTAAAGTCTTCCTTCCCCTAAGCAAGAGGACATTGTACTACCTGTTGACTTACATAGTAACGATGATTGTGCTTTCAAGTACCAAGCTAAAGTTGTGGGTTCAAGGTTTAATATTGAGGACAAAACTACACAACTAGTCATTGAAGGCCTAGAAGCAAATATCACACATCATGCTTTTATTGATGTTATAGCAAAGTATGTGGAGGTTCTTCTTAGCTCAAATTCACAAACATGTACTCTTTATGAGGGTTAGATACATCAACAGATGAAATTACACGTCACAACTTTGATTATGTGGACAGATAATCAAATTATAGTTCTTATTTTGCTAACAAGAATTCAAGTTTTCCATTTTTTTCTCAGCTACTTGACTAGCTTCATTGGCATTTTTGTGTTACTTGATCCAGCATAAGTTTCAGCAGTATAGGGTAGGTAGAAGTGTGCAAGTAAGCTCAGTTTTTTGAGCATTTTTTCAAGCATTCTTTCTAGTTTCAATTTTAGATTGCATTTCAAATTTTATTTCAGTATGTTTCAGATTTTAGTGTGAAGAAAGTTCTGATTTTTGTTTGAAATTTTTAGTGACACAGATTTTATAACAAAGCAAGTTGTAGATTTAGGATCAACCCAATGGATCAGGCTACTAGTCTATAGTGTTCTTGGCACTTCACAGGGAGAGTGACCTCCCCCAATGAAGCCACTTTCAGGGTCCTATAATCTATAGGATCTCAAGATGATTGATTATTTCATCTCATATCTTTCATATTGTAAATAATATTACATGATTGTAAATTATTTCCAAAAAGGGTTAAAACCTTAGGGAAAATATCCTTGCACATCCAAATGCAACATTAGGAGATAAGTAATTATGTTTTTATTGAATTAATCACATATTTTAAATGTGATTAAATAATTTGTAATAAGGTTGGGTACTACAGGTTTTAATTTTGTCAAAAAGGTCAAAACTGGCGAAGAATGACTTATCCAAACTTTTGGAGACCCATTATAAGTTAAAGGTGCTGAAAGGAATTACTTTAAAAACCTTTGGAACTCATCCTAAAGACTCCATCACATTAACATGTTTCATTGGTGGACCCACCTTTCCTTTTCGCATCGGCCAAATCACAAAATCGTTTAATTCTCATCTCCTACAAACCTCTCAAAATGCGATATGAAATGAAATGGGACCCATTCAACCACCACACTTCCTTTTCATTTCATTTATCTTAAAAATCATTAAAATTTCACTATTTCCTCTACCTTCCTTGACACGTCACCCTTTCCCCCACCATCCATCACACATCAGAAGATGTAAACTTCACAGATCAATGATTATAAATTTTTGCACTTTACCGCAAAACCTTAAAACTTGCGATGTGTGATATCCATCACATCGCAAGATCATAACTTTACCTATTTAATGAAACTGTTTCACATCAAACATTTTATAACTTACTTTTTAAGTGCCCACAAGGTATTTTGTTTAAGTTGCGATGCAGTTGGCCCCACCATAGTAGCTCCGCCCCCCACTTCAGGCCGCTTGAAATACATAGATATATCATATATACTATGAAACCTCATAAAACTTACTTTACCGTAGCAACCTTTCTCCACTTTATAACGCCGCCGATGAAGTGGGATCCATCTCCATTTTGCCACATCATCCTACATCAACACAAATTTCACTTCATTGATTTTAGCGTTTACCACATTTCCCTAAAATCTAAATTCTACAATGTGTGGTAAACCATAAATATTGCGATGTGCGATGTGGGTGGGTCCCAATCGCATATTGCACTTTTCATGTTTTAGCATTTACCCCTCATGCTCATAAAAAAAACTTAAGATTTGAAATTTACGATAGGTGTCGGTCCCACCTTCCCTGCCACATTACCAGCGCACTTCGCGCGGCATTTCCAATTCCATTTCTCATATCATAAACTGTAAAACATGCAATGTGCGATATTTCTATGGATGCGACAAAGTTTAGAACTAAAGTCTAAAGAATTTCAAATAAGGGAATATGATTTTTTATGTTGTTTTGTTTTAAAAAAAGGGTTAAAGACGGAAAAAAAGGCTCAGTTAGAAAAAATACATAAAGGGTCAAGTCGAGCAAAAGAGTTTATGCAGAGATGATCATGTTGTAACTGCAAGAGCAGAAAGGGAATTCATGGAAAATATTCTGCTAGCATAGTACTCAGTTCATCTACCAGCACAACACTCAGTTCATCTTCCAGCACATCAGTAAAATGTGGGCCATGTCCTAACTGTTCCCACTGCATCAACACCTGCAGTTTCACAACACGTTTCATCAAAGCTATAATTTGGTAACAGTTAGAGTTTTGAATTAAAGTTTAAGTCTAAAAATACCATGTATGTTAGAGACTACATTATTTTAATATTTTTTATAAATACTTAAGTTTTGGAAGTATCAAATGTGGATTGGTTGAGATCAGAACTATTTTTGTCCCTTGAATTACTTTAAGCTTTTTCAAAGCACTGGGGCATCAACAATAATCAGACCATTCACAGGATTCATGTGTATTAAATATTGGTGATGGTTTTCCTATGTTATTATGTTTCATTGTTATATTCCATTGTAATAATATTAATTCCAATTGTAAAGTAGAAAGTGTGATGAATAGGATTTAATGTTGAGTACCATATTCTTGCTGCCTTTGCAATCATAATGTTTTCCACTGAAGGCTAAACGAAAGAATTATTAATTTTTTTTTAGTTTTTCTTTTTTTTTTTCATATTTATATCATATTCCATTTATAAATTCAAAATATCGAGTAAATAATCCTAGCTTTCCTTGTGTTTACTCTGTGAAAATTTGATTCATCTATCCAGTTATATTTTGAATCCATTGTGCAATAGACATTAATCAATTGAATACAATCGATTTTCTAAAATGCAAAACAAAACTCAAAAACCAAGTACAATCATAAATAGCCTAAAACTTATTCGAACAAAGTTAAATCTTAAAGAGAGAGCCCTCTCTGAAACTGGCATGGCTAGATCCTAGATTCCAAAGTTGGTTTGATGTTGCCTTTGTAGTTTTGCTTCAGCCTCTGAATTACAGAATGCTAATAGGGGGAATTTATCCATTCCTATTTATTATCTAATTTGAAGGACTGGAAATATTTTTCAAGGTGTTGACAGAAGCTCGCAACCTCATGGGCATCAAAATCTCAAAATATGCTCTGGGTATCACCCAGCAACAATTTTTTGATGATAACATGCTATATGGGAAAACAAATTTAAAAGAGGCTAGACCATTAGGATCTATTCTGGAGCTTTTTCAACAGGCTACCGGAACAGAGATCAATGATGATAAATCAAACATATTTTTTTCCAATACTCATCCATGAGTGCAATCTCATTTGGAAAAACTCAAGGATTCAGAATCAGGTCACTTCCTAGTATGTACCTCAGTGTTCCCTTAGTGTCTAACTCTCACAATATCTTGTACTGGAAGAATATGTTATCGCTCATTAGCACGAAACTATCAAATTTGGACCTTTCCGGTCCTCAACGCAGCAGGCTGAATTTTTCTCTTAAACACAATTTTATAAGTTATCCCCCTATATCAACTCTCGCCCCTTCCGACCCATAGAATCATCTACAGGGAGATGAAATATAAGTTACATAAATTCCTATGGAGTGGATCATATATCGTTCGCAAATGGGCCCTAGTGCCCTGACATAATTTGTGTAAACCTAATATTCATGGTGGCCTAGGGCTGAAATATCTAGATTTACTATCCCAAGCCCTCAGTGTAAAGGCTTGGGGGCACTGGATACAAGGTAATAAAGATATATGGAAGAATATATGGGAAATAAAATATAGGTTATATGGCTGGAAGGACACACTACAACCTCATGAAAAATTTCCAAATGGATGCTCGATCTAAAACCAAGCCAAAGCTCACTAGGACCTCATTCGGGAACATGAATTTTAGGAAATTAGAAATGGCAGCTAGGTTAAATTATTGAATGAGAGATAGATGTAGCACCCCATATTGGATCAAGATCCTACCTTTTCATATCTTCACACATTCACGTCCTAGTTGGGTGGAGATTTTTTTAAGGACTTCTGGGTTGGAACATCCCCAGGATCAAAATGGAGGTAATGGAAATGTCGTCATAACTAGCCATATCATGATCCTCCATTGAACTAGGATTCCCTCCTTCGGATTCTACGTCAATTTCCTATCCTGAACAATGGAGTGGGATCCTTCAACTTTGACCATTTTTGCTATATCCTGTAATAGATTAGCTATGCACAGGGGTTGTGGGGCGAGTCAAAGCCCCTCATGAATTGTAATGGGTCAAGGGGTAGATCAAGGGGCCACAAACCATAGTTTGCGTAACATAGAGTAGCGTAGGCTAATAGTATAAATAGATGTCTATATTGAGTCTAGGAAATAATTTTTTTTAGGATAAGTCTGAATATTGATGTTAGGTATTATGACTTTGTGATATTTTGTGCGGATTTTTCTGGGTAGAAGGCTCCTGCTGGTTGTGGGCATGGAGACCTTACTCCTACTATGTGTGGACCTTGTTGGCCATGTGCATGGCTTTTTGAAGTTTTTTATGAATAATATGGACTGATATGAATAAAGGAATGTTGTGAAGAATGTCTGAGTTCTATATGCATCTATTGTTTATGTTATGAATTTTTCTGCATCTTATTTCTAATTTCTATATTTTCTGCAAGTATATCTCTTGCACAACTATGTTTGGGTTTATATGAATTCTTATTAAATGGATTTGATGGTATAATGCTCTGATATTAGGTGTCAAGGGTTATTTCTTGATTTATAGTTGTTGTGTTAACTTGCACAAAAATTTCTTCATATTTGACCTAAATCTTTCTGTAAGGGTTTACTAGTTAGGGCTACTATTGCAAAGGTCTCTTTATGGTTGTTTCTTATCTAAAGGAACCCACATCACTTAATTTTCTCTCAGGGTGCAGAAACCTGGTTCCAGCACGCCCCCATACTGCTTCGGGTGAGACTTTGACTGGTGCAAGAAGGTCATTTCCAAAAGGGCTAGTAGTAAGTGTTTTGTTGGTTAACCTAAAATCCAAACCTCAGTTACGACCCCTTAACCCAAAATTGGTTTCGTTGCTAGGACTAGCAGAATTTTGAGAGAGGTTCGATGATATGAAAAGGTTACTGGAAGCCATTAAAACCTCAACTAGAATACTGGTTTGAAAAACAAATTAATGAATTTTCCCTAAAAGAATATAGAATTATAGGAGTGGTTGTCAAGATTAGCAGAATTTCAAACATGTTGGAAGGATGATCAGGTCATGCAGTGGACCCCTGAATTTATCCAACAGTTGGAAAATGCTGATAATTCCATCACTAAGACTGTAGATCACTGGCTTGACAACGTCTTGGGAGGGTTTGTGACAAAATTTGAGGTAGATAAGTGTGTTTCATATTCTAAAGCTGAAAGAAGTTTTTTTAACGGATTGACAGGTAAATTCTTACGAAGCCTGCCTATGAAGATTAAGATGTTATTGTGTGAAAAAAGGGATTTTGTGCATCTACACCGAGTGAATGACCCATGATCAGACTAAAATTAATACGTGCAGTGGAAAATACTATTATATCAAGAAGAAAGGGGAAATTTCTGTGTAAATTCCTTTGTGAAACTCATATAATTCAGAAAGTAGTCGGGCAGAGAACATTGAGGATAACCCTTCTCCTACGCCATCACCAAATTTGCGCAGGGGTAAGAACCCTCCTACCCCACCATTACCCCCACCTACGAAATATATGTCCATGCAGATGAATCTACCTACCTGTAAGTGTGTGGGGGATGAATATATGGATTGATTTTGGTTTGTGGTGAATGTGGTGTGGAATGTACAGAATGTGAATACTGATGTTGTCAAGAGAGTGCAGCTAGCTATGGCATTTGAAGGTTTCTCTTTATATTGGTTCATGGGATACCTTGCTCAAAATGTAAATCCCACTATTTAGCTTATTAAAGATATGTTGAAGAAATAGTTCTGGAAGTCGAAGTCCTATTCGCAATTCGTAATAAAACTTAAAGACACCAGGCAAGGGCCACAGGAATAAGTGTGGGAGGCTGACCAATGGCTGAAGAAAGCTATCAATCATGGTGAATTTGTGCATGACAATAAGAAATATAATAAATGGCTCATTGCCATGCTCTTACTGCACCTGCACAGACCTCTAGGTTAGCAGAATATTGAATCTTAGGAAGAGGCTCTCGAAGTTGCTATGAAATTAGAAGTTGCACCGAAGGACGATGCTCAATTTGGAGCATTGAAAATTCAGAACCAAATTGAAGCTATGCACTTACAAATTCATAATTTACATAGATACTAGGGTAAAGAAGCTGGCGTAGATGTTTCGTGCGTACGTTTTAGGAATTTTCGCGACACCAAGGATCAATGTCCTCTATTTTCATATTATCTGCAAGATCGGCGGCCAAATCCACTACGGCCTAGGGATGCTGCATGGCCTAGCACCCCCATACTAGGGTGTGCATATTTTAGGGTCACTAGACAAAATGATACATACCATTGCCCACAATTAGGAGCATACATGGAACAACTGAAGCAACAATTGTGCAGATTCGGCACTTGAGTTGGTCATGAACAACACAACTACTGAATGTATGATGTAATGATAGATAAAGTGAACATTTACAGAGTATATGCCAACCCCGTTGTCACCAGCATCTCCCTCCGGATGAGGACAATCCCGAGCAAGAGGATAGGGAGGGGGGAGAGGTGTAGGCACAGTTTGAGGGAGAGGGAAACTAATATTATATAACTGTGGAGACATTGGGAATTATGCACGTGACTGTCCTAATCCTGCGCGACAATCTTGTAGGTACTGTAGACAGTATGATCATGCCATAAAATATTGTCTTGTCCTAATAGCTAAAATGCAGGAAAAGAAACAGAAACCTACACATAACATAGAAATGGTTAAACTTGAACCATGCGATGATGGTTTGAGTGTAAATGTGATTACACATAGTGTTGTTGCTACTGGAGGAAATGAGGAAAAGGGTGTCACAGATCCATTGATTAGAAAGGCATCTGACAAAAAGGAAGGCCTCAACGTATAGAAAGAAAAAGAGATTTTTATTGAGGCTAGAAATGATTTCACTGATATAGGAGCTTCCACATGAAAAACCACACTAGAACCGAAAGTTTATGATGAAGTAAAACCATTCCTACAAGCCCACATTAAGATGCAGCAGAACTAGAAGGTAGTAGATAATCTACAGGCCTTGATAGATAGCTATGTGGAAAAAGAAGTACCTCAAGTGGAAACCAAGGAAATGAACAATATTTATAAGAACATGAAGAGAACTAGTCGGGAGATGTAGATGATTGTGAGAATTGGTGAGTATGATATGGATCAAGTCATCCGAGATCTAGGATCTGATACAAATGTCCTACCTATGAAAACCTGCCAAAGTATGGGAGAACCAAAGTTGGAATGGTCCACCATTCAACTATGCATGGCCAATCAAAAAAATATCATTCCACTTGGGAGACTACCACATGTCCTGGTGGACATTGTTGGAGTAAAGGTATGTGTGGATTTTGAAGTAATACAAATTGTGGATGATGCAGACCCTTACCCTGCGCTATTAGGATTAGACAAGGCTATTGACATGGGTAGAATTATCAACTTCAAGCAAAGAAGCATTATCTCCGAAAATTATGGAACATGGGTAATAGTTCCACTAGACCCTGTAGAAGGTGAAAGGTACACAGAACCAATTCGTAGAGAAGATGATGTTGACCATATCTATAATCTAATTACGTAGGATGCGGATTGGATCAACCCCACAGCTGATGGAATGTTGAATTGGGAAAAGGATATTTCATGCTTTCCAGATTCGGATGGAGAAATGGAGAACTGGAATAATCAACTGCATGATGTTTCTGCGTTGTGCTGCTGAAAATCACCAAGGATTTTTGATGTATCTCCTCAAAGGTAAGGGAATTATCCTATTTTTATGGCTTTGGTAGTGTCATATTATTTTTGGCAGAATTTGAAAAAGTTGTCCTTGAAGAATGGAGATTCTGGGCACTAGATTTAGCTATGTGTGCAACTGCAACATGCTCATGGGATTTGTGCAAGGGAACTTTTAAGAACTATGAGGAGTGCAATCATAGGATGAAGTTGTGCTTTGAGCCACCTGTTATGCCACCAACTGAACTATTCTATGGTTAGGGTGACCAACGCAAGCACTTAGCTATGTGGATGGAGATATGGAAAGAAAATACATGGGAGGAATGGGTTCATATGTTTATTCACTCATTAGGACCGACGCCTAGTACATGGTATTTGGAAGCTGAGTGCCACCGAGGCACGGGGCATTGGATCACAACAACTAATGAATTCCTATCAACCTTTAGCTTTGCTGGAGGATCGGAGGGATTGGGCGAAGCATTGTAGGATATAGATTCTCTTGTCTTTGACAATTCCCAACTATTGAAGGAATGCACTGCGCCAACATTGGATCTGCAGATGTAGGAAATTGTCAATTGTAGGAACCTATCAATAGAACACAATGAAGATGATCCCAAAAATGTCAATATCCCCGAGTCCGAAGGAGAGCGTGCAACTGCAGGGCCCTCATTAGGAATGCTAGAAGTAACCCAACCTTTGAAATTGAAAGAAGTCAACAATGGGACGAAAGATCAGCCCAAGTTGGCCAAAATTGGGGATTACTAGGATGAACAGTGTTACCGATGAAATAGGTAACCGCATTGTTACCTACTTTTTTTTAGTAGCATAAAAAGCACCCGATTTTGAAAAGTGGTGATGCAGAATCACCTTTTTTTTTTTAGCACATTTTCGACACTCTAATATTTTTATTTATGAAGTATGAATATTTGTTTTAAAATGTTAGTGATTTTCATGCTAATTTTGAAACGTATTGCTGCAGTATCAACTTTTTTTTTTAGAGCGGTGATTTTCATGCTAATTTTGAAACGTATTGATGCAGCATCAACCTTTTTTTTTAGAGTGGTGATTTTCATGTTGGTAATAAAACACAAAAATTAGATTAAAAAAATATATAAAAACAATAAAAAAACCAATAAAAATGTAAGAAAAAACAAAATTAACTCGTAAAAACAAAAAATTTAAATAAAATTAAATAAAAAAAACAAAAATATTCGAAAATTATATCAAAAGAAATGACAAAATTTGAAAAAAAAACACATAATTTAAAGAAAAAAAAACAAAAAAAAAACAAAATTTAAAAAAAAAAAAGCATCAAAAATAGTTTTTTCTAAGTTATTAAAAAAACCATATAATTAAAAAAAAAAAACAGTAAAATAGAAAATTTAAAAATAATTTAAATTACAAAATTAAAATTTAGATTTAAAAATAAAAAAATAAAAATAAAATGAGATTTAAAATTTAAAATTAAAATAATAATAAGAAGAAGAAAAAATACAAATTTTAAAATTAACAAAAAAAACAAATTAAAAAAAAAAAAAATGAAAATTGAAAAAGAAAATCAAAATAAAAGAATTAAAAAAAAAAAAACTATTATTAAAAAACAAAAAAAATGAAAAAAACCACGTGCAAATAATTAAAAAACAAATATCCATAAATTTACTGTTTTTTTTTAAATGAAACAATTTATAAATTTTAAAAATGAAAAACTAAATAAACTAAAAGATTAGTAGATTTTTTGCTTCTGTGATCCATCAATAAATTATGAAGAATCTTTCGGTAATAATCACATTATCATGAACAAAGTCGACGCGTTTCGAACCAACCAGTGTGGTTCATCATCAGGACTAGGTGAGAGATCAGATCAGTCGTTAAGCTTTAAATAGAGGTAGGAGATGCAAAGAAAACCGTTATAACAACTATTTTGACTATGAAATCCACAACGGTTAGTTTTAATATTTAAAACAAAATAATAAAAATAAAAATAAAAGTAGTTCTACTAATTTAAATATTAAATACAATTTGAAACAGCTAAATAAATAAATAAATAAATAAATATTTTAATATATTACTAACTGTTAACATTTTTAAATTTTTTTGGTTTAACTATTTTAGTTTTGTTTTTAGTTTTATTATTTTTATTTTTATTTTTATTAAAAAAAATTAATAGAATTTTAATATAAATAATATATAATTAAATTTGAATATTCAAACTAGCCGTTTCAAATTGTATTTAATATTTAAATTAGTAGAACTACTTTTATTTTTATTTTTATTATTTTGTTTTAAATATTAAAACTAACCGTTGTGGATTTCATAGTCAAAATAGCTGTTATAACGGTTTTCTTTGCATCTCCTACCTCTATTTAAAGCTTAACGACTGATCTGATCTCTCACCTAGTCCTGATGATGAACCACACTGGTTGGGTCGAAACGCGTCGACTTTGTTCATGATAATGTGATTATTACCGAAAGATTCTTCATAAACTAAAAGATTAACAAAAAAATTAAATTAAATTAAAATTTAATAAATTTAATAAATAAATTCTAAATTTTAAAAAATAATCAATCTAAACTATTAAATTTAAAAACAAAATGAAAAAAAAAAAAAATGAAAAAAATTAAAACAAATTAAATTTATAATAAAAAATTTGAATTAAAAAACAAATAATTTTAAATTTTTTGAATTAAAAAAAAAAATCGAATAAAAAAGAAATATTAAAAATAAAAATAAATAAAAATAAAAAAAGAATTTTTTGATCGTGGTGGCGCCGCCAATCGGCCTCCCACCCCGGTGGTGGCAGAGGCCGATTCCGAGAATCACCCTCCCGCCGATTTCGGGAATCGCCCTGAGGCCGATTCCGGGAATCGCCCTCTCGCGGCGAGAGGACGATTCCAGGAATCACCCTGAGGTCGATTCCGGGAATCACCCTGCCGCGAAGAGGGAGCCTGATTCTAGGAATCGCCCTGAGGCCGATTCCTAGAATTGCCCTCCCGAGTTCGAAGGCCAATTCCGAGAATCGCCCTCCCGCGACGGGAGGGTGATTCCTAGAATCGGCCTCAGGGCGATTCCCGGAATCGGCCTCCTGCTGCGGGAGGGCGATTCCCGGAATCGACCTCCCGCCACGGGAGGGCGACTCCCAGAATCGGCCTCCCGCCGCGGGAGGGCGATTCTTAGAATCAGCCTCCCGCCCAGTGGCCAGCCTCCGCCGCCACCTTGGCGGGAGGCCGATTGGCGGTGCCACCACGATCAAAAAATTCTTTTTTTTTTTAATTTTTTTAATTTTTAATATATATATATTTTTTAATTTAATTTTTTTTTTAAATTCAAAAAATTAATTTTTTTTTTTTTTAATTTAATTTTTATATTTGAAATTTAATTTGTTTTATTTTTTTTATTTTTTTTTTATTTTATTTATTTTTTTTGTTTTTAATTTTTTTTTTCTAAATTTTGTTAAAATTTTTTATTAAATTTTGTATTTTTTTTTTTTAATGATTTTTTTTAATATTTTAATTTTTTTCATTTAATTTTTTAAAAAAGTAAATTTTGTATTTTTTTTTAATTTATTTGAATTTAATAATTTTTAAATTTTTTTATTTTATTATTATTATGTTTTTAATTACATAACTTTTTTATATTTTTTTATTTCAATTAAAATTGTGTATTTAAAATATATATATATATATATATATATATATATATATATATATATATCTATATATATATATATATATATATATATATATATATATATATATATATATATATTAAACTTAATATTTTCAAATTAATTTGTTTTTTATTTTATTCTTTATTTAATATATTTTTTTAATTTATTTTTTTCAAATTTTCAATTTTAATTGATTTTTAAAGTTTTTTAACTTTTTATTTTAACAATGTTTTTTTTTTCTTTATTTGTTATTTAAAAATTTATTTGTTTATTCATTTATTTATTAAAATTTAATATATATATTTTTTAAATTTAATTTGTTATTTTAATATTAACATTTTTTTTAAATTTAATAAAATCTAATATATATATATATTTTTAATTTAAGTTCACATATATATATTTTATTTTTTATAATTTAAAATTAATTTATTTTTTAAAATCTATTTGTTTTTTTAATATATATTTTTTAAATTTAATATTTTTATTGTATTTTATTTTTCATTTTTTATTTTTAATTAATTTTTCATTTTTTTTACTTTTAATTTCAATAATGTTTTTTTTATTTTTTTTAGTTTTTATTTTAAAGTTTTAAATTTATTAAATTTTAATATATTTCTTTAAATTTATTTAATTTAATTTTTTAAATTATTGTTATTATTATTATTATTATTTTCTAATTTAATAAACATTTTCATTTTCTTTTTTAAATTTAATTTCTGTATTTTATTTTTTATAGTTTCTTTCCTTTTTTAACTTGTTTTTTTTTTTTTAATTTAATATTTTTATTTTTATTTTATTTTATTTTTCTATTTCGATATATTTTGAAATTTTAATCTTCAATTTTTTTTATTTTTTTTTTTAAATTTTAGGTTTTTTTTATTGTTTGAATTAAATTTTTATTTTTATTTTTTTATTCCTATATATTTTTAAATTTTAAGCTTTAAAATGTTTTTACTTTTTAAATTTATTTTTTTTCTTAAATTTTAGGTTTTTTTTTAATGTTTGAATTTTAAAAATTAAAAAATTGTATTTCTATTTTTAAAAATGCCAAAAATATGACAATTTTTTTTTTTTGTTATTCCAGCATCGACTGGTTTTGTTTTGAGGGTGTTTTTTCAATCCTTTTTTCAAGAAACAATTTTTTTTTTAGCATAATTTTATAAAATGTTGAAATTTGACCCTAAAAAAAAACCAAGTGTGTTCTGGAATACACTTTTTTTTGTTTTTGGGGTGTTTTTTCATGTTTTTTGAGTCTTTTTGGGTTAGAGTTCCCGTTTTGGGGTCAGGTTACCTATTTCATCGGTAACAGTGTTGATGATGATACAGTAGGGAAAATTGCATAGCTACTGACAACGTATGAGGATATTTTTCCTATAAATTTCTCTGAGCTCAAGGGAATTATAGGAGACCTAGGCAGCATGAAGATCATCTTGAAACCAGATGTGCACCCTGTTAAGAAACACCCATATCACTTGAACCCCAAGTACAAGAAGAAATTGAACGAGGAATTAGAAAAAATTGTGGCGGCGTGCATAATTGAACCAGCCAAACAATCCGATTGGGTAAGTCCAATGGTGGTTCAAGAGAAAAAAACCAACGGATAAATATGGATTTGTGTCAATCTGTGCAAGCTGAATGATGCATGTTTGCATGACCCCTTTCCTACCTCGTTTTCTGATGAAATCCTCGATAATGTGGGAGGACAAGAAGCGTATTTTTTTACTGATGGATTTTTGAGGTATCATTAGATCAAAATTGTGCCACAAGACCACAACAAGACCACCTTCACCACTGAGCAGGTTTATTTCCAATATATTTTCACGCCATTTGGATTGACAAAATTCACTTGAAATATTCTCGCGCGTGGTAGTACCTGTGTTCAAGGAATTCATGGAGGCACATTTTGATGACTGGAAGGTGTTTGAATTGTTTAAGAACAATGTGTCAAACCTACGCATGATGCTTGATGCTTGTAGGAAGCACCAGATTTCTCTCAAAATAAATAAATGTATATTTTGTGTACCTTTTGGGATTTCATTGGGACACATAGTCTATCACCAAGGCTTTATGGTAGACCTAGCCAATATAACAATTATCATCAACCTAGACGTTCCCACTTCTGAGAAATAGTTGTGCTCTATCTTAGGGTAAACCGGGTACTACAGGAAGCTCATTCAGGGCTATGTTCTAATCACTGCACCAATGGAGAAGTTACAAAAGAAGGATATGTCATTCTTTTGTGACGAAGAATATCAGAAGAGTTTTGAGCTTCTAAAGGAGAAAATGGTCGCAACACCTATCTTGGTATTCGAAGACTGGTCTAAAGTTTTTCATGTCCATGTGGATGCATCAGGTATAACACTGGGGCTTGTTTTAGCACAGCCAAGAGAAGGAGACATCGAACACCTCGTTTCTTTTTCTAGTAGGAAGCTTTCTTATGCCAAGCACAACTATTCTACCACAGAAAGGGAAGGACTGGGCATGGTGTATGCTTTGAAAAAATATAGGCACTATCTGTTAGGAGGGAATTTCAAGATGTTCACTGGCCACTCCTTTTTAAAATACCTGGTTAATAAACCTATGTTGGGGGGGAAGATCTGCAGATGGTTATTTTTATTTCAGGAGCATGACTTTAAGATTATTATGAAACTCGAAAGACTAAATGTTGGCCCTGATCACCTGTCATGAATCAAAAGTAGGGAAGAACCAACCAGCCTGGAGGAAGGGTTACCAGATGCGAAACTACTTATTATGAAGGTGGTGGAAGATGCTCTTTGTAGATATTATTCAATTCTTGACCACTGGAAGTGTACCTATCGAGTATTCAGTACAAAGAAAGGAGTTAGTGGCATGAGCAACTGATTTTACATTGATTGCGGGTCAATTGTATAAGTTAGGAGCATATGAAGTATTTAGAAGGTATGTTTTGGAATAATAAAGATAAGATATCTTAGTTGAGGCTCATGGAGGGGTAGCAGGAGGACAATATGTTGGAAAAGCCACTATGCACAAGGTGTTGCGAGATGTGTTAAGGTGGCCCATCCTACATAGTGATGCACATACATATTATCTTACTTATGATGCATGTCAGAGAATAGGAAAGCCCTCACACAGAGATGAAATGAACCTGCAACCACATATGGATATGAAGGCCTTTGATAAATGGGCTATCGATTTTGTTGGACCAATCAACCCCTCGAAAAGAAGACTATAGCATGTTATATCATTAGTACAACTGATTATGTAACCAGATGGGAAAAGGAAAAAGAAGTAAAGGATTGTACAAAAAATACTATTGTGCACTTCATCTTTGACCACATTTTGACTAGGTTTGGCTGTCCAAATATTTTGATGTGTGATAGAGGTGTGCACTTCATTAATGAAACCATTGAAGCATTGACTGAGGAATTTCAGAACCAGCACTAAAAGAGCACCCCTTATCACCCATAAGCAAATGGTGCAGTAGAAGATTTCAAAAAAAAATTGGAGAACATGGTCACAAAGATTTTTAATTCCAATCGGAATGACTAGGATCTGTGCATCTCTTTCGTGTTATAGGCTTATAGAACTACATGCAAGAATTTGACACGAAAAACAACATTTAGGATGGGCTATGGGTAGGAAGCTATCATTCCAATGGAATATATTGTCTCAAGCTTGCACATCACCTCTTTCACTAATATGGATGAACTTGACATTATGGAGGAATTCTTGGCGCGACTCGTTGCCTTAGAAGAAGACCCCTTCATTGCTAATTTCCATCACCAAGTGCACAAGGTGCGCAAAAAAGCCTGATGTGACAGGAACATCAGGCAGAAGGTGTTCAACGAGGAAGACCCGGTTTTTTTCTATGATAGACAGTTCACGCACCACTGAGGTAATTTCAGGAATCATTGGCTGGGGCCATATATTGTGAAGGAGATCACTGATGCAGGTGTGGTGCATCGAGCCACTCTGCGCGGAGAAAGTCTCCTAGGATATGTTAATGAGGGAAGGTTGAAGCCGTATAGGGATAATTTGGTGCCGACCAAATGACTATATGGATGGAACATTAAAATAAAAGGGTCTACGCACAATAGAAGGGAAAGGCATAGGTAGGTGCCACAGGCGTGCAAGAATGACACACAGGAAAAGAAACTAGCTGTTGGAATAGTAAAATTGGGTGTCAAAAGTGAAATTATTTTTGGATGGAGTGTATTTTTCTCATTTAATGAGGCGATATTCGAGGATTTTTTACCATTTTCTTGAATATAAGTGGAAATTAATGAGAATATGGATGTCCTTATAATTGGAGAATTGTTCGGCAAGATCCCTCAGATATTGTTTGACGAACATGAAGTAACGTTCCCGGAGCTTGCACCAAATAATTAATTGGAACACATGCTATATAATGATGTACCAAAGGTAGAGCTGATGCCCTAGGCACATGAGTTACATGACGCAGGAATCCTCAACTTGCCTCGAATTCCATATTTTGGGCGATACCCCATTACTAGTATTTGTACACCAACTAATGGCCCTAGTCCATGAGGGGTCCTTGTGGATTCAAGGGAGAATTCCTCTAGATACTGCATTGGTCCATCGGATCACGAACCTGTTGAAGAAATGACCCCATATAATGAATGGATTTGGGAATATAATCGAGCTAAACATAGGGACGGAGGTGAAGGACAAATACAAGGTAGGACAGGGTAAGTGGGGCTTTCTATTCCAGACTGTCGATGACCCAGCAGTGCACATGGGCACCCTTGTCCTCGGATGCAAGCTTATGAGGAGGTGTCAGCCGAAAAATATCCCCATGCACATCATTGCCTCGATGGGGAAATGTCAGAAAGGGATGGTGTACAATTGGTCACAATTTTTATGTGAGGAGTTTCTGGACAATGTACGTGAGGTACATGAACTGGGGAAGCAGTTCTGCTACTCATGGCTCCTATTGTTCATTATGCTGGTGGCATGGGAGACCTGAGCTGATGCAGTCCTACCTGAAATCTAGCAAGGTGTATATGACAGGGAACACTACGCAAACTTATGGGACTCACAAAACGCCCAAGGAGTTGATGAGAAGTATAAAATTGTCACATAATTTCAAGTGACCATGCAGAACATCTAGATTAAGGCACGCAAGGACTCAGAATGGTACACCTTACCTTATATGGTCACAAAGGCGAAAGTTCACCATGTCATCACAACATGGCCAAATGCGTGCAAGATCAAGCTTGGCTTCAAAAATCCCATTATGTTGTCCACATCTTGGAAAAGACACAACTCCAAAAGATACAGCCCCAAAAGACACAACAGAGCCGCAGACAGAGATAGGCAAAAAATATACTAGGACTGATGCAGAAAAGGACCCAGATGCAGAAAAATACAAGGATTAGGAGCTGGGGGGTGACCACAAGGATAAGGACGTCAGAGGTTGGGATGGCCTCAAAGGAGATGGGGCTGAATCTCTCTATGGCACCAAGCAAGGTGGAAAAACATGTAAAGGGACACGCAAGAACAGGAAAGGATCCAAGGAAGGAGGAGAGGAACAAGCTACTCTAACATTGGAGGACCTCGACAAAATTGCAGATGTAGTCACTTCAGCATCGAAGGACTGTTGGAACACCATGGAGACCCAATACAAGGCTACCATGGAAGATTTAAAGTCAATTTTGCAGGTCCTCTAGCTCAACACAGATACATTGCAAGTGAGCATGCATAAAGTGTGGCTGGTGCAAGTGATCTTGTCATCTACTTCAATGGTTGCAACTAAAAGAAGAAGAATCTACCCCTTCCTGGGTGCAGCAGTGTCTAGGGAGTAGGTAAAGTTGTGCGTGCAGGTACAAACCTGCCCCGAGGTCGACATCGACCTTGAAAAGTTTCCAATTGGGAAACTCCATGCTCTACAGACCTTCATATCTATAGAATCGTAGAGCAGAGAAGCGCATGCACAACAGCAAATCAACGAGGCTGAGAATATTGCAGAAACCAAGATAGCAGAGTCTTCCCAGGCTCAGACAGTGCAACAAGAAGTTGTAGCTAAGCGCGTGGAGCTAGAGAGCTTCATTGACAAGTTATGTGGTGATATTCTAGAAATAACTATCCTGGCCTCTATAGCACCACAAGCCAAAATTGAGAGCTCCGTCACAGCCCTCAAAGCTTTGAGGCTCGAGATCTAGTCGGTGAGAGTAGATTTTGAGCAACAATTTTTTGCCTTGCAGGAAAAGATATAGCATGAGACTCCCCCAGAGGTGCACGCACAATGAGCAGCTATCATCAAGAACGCATCGACCAACATTTCAGCATATGTTTCCTATGGCTCAAAATTTCTTGGGAAAGCCATGGGACTATGCACCTTTGTGCAGATAGATCCATTAGTGAAGAAAATTTCCCAGGAGTTGCACGCGAAGGAGCAGGAGTTCAACGACTTGCAGGAAGTAATGCCTACATTCATCCTCGCTTAGAGAATGGCATGCCTTTATACCAGCCAGGCATTGCAGGGTGAGGTGGAGGAGCTTCATTGTAAGAATAAAATTTTTCTAGATCATATGAAGCCATGCGAGGAAAAAGCAATGAAACTGTCTCAGGACCTTGACACTGCAGTCTGAAACCTCAACTAGATGTTGCAGAGCATCACCTTGGTTGCTGAAGGGTCGAATTCAAAAAATATGGTAGAGACCATACAGAGCACAGCGGACCATAGTGCGAGGTTCTTGACACCATTTTTTCTACTTTTGAGGCGCTCTAGATGAAAATGAAGACTCTAGTACTAGTGTGACTCAGGACGAGTCACAAGATTGTGTCGGGGGCCCGTTGGAGTGGGGTCCCCTGAGTCCCACCATTTTTGCTATATTTTTTTATATATTAGTCATGCATAGGGGTTTTGGGGCTGGTCAAAGCCCCTCATGAATTTTAATGGGTCAAAGGGTAGATCAAGGGGCCGCAACCATGGTTTGTGGACCATAGAGTAGCACAGGCTAATAGTACAAATAGATATCTATATCGAGTTTAAGAAGGCATTTTTTTGAAATAAGACTGAATATTGATGTTAGATCTGGTGACTTTGTGATATTTTGTGCTGATTTTTCTGGGTAGAAGGCTCCTGCTAGCTGTGTGCACAGAGACCTTAGTCCTGCTGTGTGCAGACCCCGCTAGTTGTGTGTGCAATTTTTTGAAGTTTTTTGTATGAATATTCTTGATTGATATGAATAAAGGAATTTTTTTAAGGATATATGAGTTCTATATGAATATGTTGTTTATGTTATGAATGTTTCAACATCTTATTTCCAATTTATGTACTTTCTGCAAATAGATCTCTTACACAATTGTGTTTGGGCTTATACGAATAATTATTGGATGGATCTGATGGGATAAGGATTTTATATTAGGTGTTAAGTGTTATTTCTTAATTTATAGTTTATGTGTTAACTTGCACAGGACATTTTTCATATTTGACCTAAATCTATCTGTAAGGTTATACTGGTTAGGGTTGCAATTACGAAGGTTTGTTTATGGTATTTTTTAGATCAAAAGGCACCCAAGTCAGTTAATTCTCTCTCATTGTGTGGAAACTTGGTTCCAGCGTAGTAAAAAGGGCCAGTAATAAAAGGGTTTTTTTGGTTAACCTCAAATCCAAACCTGGGTAAGGACCTCTCAAGCCAACATGTCAGCTCACACAAGGGATGTTCTCCCTCAAGGAGGCCTAGTAAATTTTATCTTCTACAGGGGTCCTGGAGACACCCATTGTGGAAGAGAATTGGTACTCTAAATTATGGACAAAATTATCCTTCTTCATATGGTTAACATGGCATGGTAAACTTCTCACATGGGACAAAATTTAGAAAAAGGGCTTCTTAGACCATCCTGGTGTCCTCTTTGCCGCAATGAAGACCAAACAACTAGACACCTATTAAATTTCTTTCAAAATGAATTGAAGGTATGGGGTTATCATATCAACGTATTTAGTGCATCTGAATGATCAATCAACAAACATTCGAGAATCATTACAAACATGGAGGTGGTATCTCTTCAAAAACCCCCATAGTCAAAAGAGCATGGTTCCTCTAGCAAGGATTTTTCCTATGGAACATATGGAAATCTAGAAAAGTGTATTCCTCCACTCTGAAGCCTTTTAATCCATCACTATATGGAAAAATATCCCTTATAACATCAAATAAATTTTTTCAATCTCACATTGGTCAAAAGAAGACTAGAAAGCGGAGGGGCCAGAATGTGCCATTCTAGATGCCCTTTATCTACACAGGGAGTCTTTCAACCCTGGTTAATCTCATTTACCATCTTCAAGAGGAGCCTCCATGAGCTAATTCACATGCCCCCCACAAGGTTTCCTCAAGCTAAATTTTAATGGGGCCTCCAAGGGTAACCTCGGGCAAGCTGGTCTTGGGGAGATTATCCGCAACGATTAGGGGCAAGTGGACAAGTTCTATGTAGAATGATGTGGCAACACCACATATAATGTTACAGAGTATCTCACATTGGAAATAGAATTGCATGTAGCATGGGAACAGGGGATATCCAAGCTCCAAGTCACGAGTGATTCTTAGATAGCTATAACCATGCTTCGAAGACTTATAAATGGATCTCCCCCAAATAAAGTAATAAAAGATGGTATTTGGAATTGATAGGGCATCATATTCATTCAATTCTCACCTCTTTTGACTTTGTAACCATCGTGCATGTTCATCGAGAAGGCAAAAGGCGGTGGATAAACTAGCAAATTCAAGATTGCTCCCCCCCCCACCCTGCGTCACAAAATAACCATATGTTGGAGCTATGTCAGACAATGGAGGAGGAAGAAGCTTCCCTGATGTGGGTGAGGATCCTAGAGCACATGGAAAATCAAGCCCCGTGTATATAAAAAAATGGCGAGTCAGCGAAGGACTGGCCTCCCTGTCCTCTCGAAGGATGCAAAGTACTGTGGAGTGTAAACAAGTTCGTGCGAAACATCTCCATGTCTTAGTAACTGTGGTCGGAAAAGGACTAAGGACCGGGATGGCTCAGTGCTATATCATTTGTGTTAATGTTTCAGATCATTTTCGTGCTCCCGGTGCGAACTATGTGCTCAAACGGAAGCACTAGAGTCGGTTATTCAGGGCTAGGTGGCGGTTGTTCAATTTCCCCTGTGGCTCTTGGCAATTTGAATTTCTCCTTTTTATTCTCCAAGGACATCACCTCATACTTTTTTTCACATTCATGGTGTGGAGTGAGGTCTTTTGGGTTACTTTGTATTTGGATTTCACTGGAATTTAGAAGGTATGGGTCATCGATCCTTTGGAGGGAGTTGGAGGTGGTACAATTGGTGGTACTTCCAGGGGTGGTGGTGTTTCTACGAAAATTTCTGTGTCTCAGCTTTATCGACTGAAAATTGGTGTAATTTAGGTTTCAATGGGTGTTATTATATGCCCTATGGGGGTAGAGGATTTACTTCCATGAAGCTTATAGTGAAAGTGTGCTAGAGTGGCCTACTAGCAGTCACTTAGGGAGCTTCGATTAGGTGCAGGATTAGCTCATTCATTCTATTTCTCATTTCCCAAGCTTGTGGTGCTCCGAAAAGCTAGAAACTCACCATGCATAACCGATGGAGTGAAAACAGTCACGATATTACATGTGGTTATATTTGGAGCATTAACATTGATTCTTTTTGAAGTTTGGGTGATGTAAGGTCTAGGTATTGGGAGAGGAGATCTTGGTGACTAGAAGCAGGCTTGTCCCTGAAGGTTGTTGACAGCTTCGACATTCTAGTGTCAGGTTCAAGTTGTGGGTTTTTTGGTTTAGTTATAAAGCGGCCCTCTCCAAGCCGTGTGAGATCCTCCATCCCTACCAATCCATGCGGAGTGGGATGCGGGGACCTACCTAGGCCAACTCAGTCTCTGGAACAGGGAATGGTGGAATCGAGGACATGTTGGGGTGGTAAGTTTGTAGGTTGGTCTCGATAGGTGGTTTTTGGTGCACGAGGTGGGCATGGTGGTAACGTGCAGACGACCGGTCATGGAGGATGGTCTCAGAAACCCCAGCAGTGTGGCGTCATGCGGTGGGGTGGTGAGGTCCATCGAGGGTCTCGCGGGTGCTTTTCTCCTATTCCGCTCGCAATTCAACACTACTTCCTAGAGAATTTTCATGAGTTGATATAGGCCTTGTTGGAATGGGTGGTGGTGAGCCCTGATATTAAACCAAGTGTGTTGGAACTCCAAAAGGCTACTCTACTTTACTTTATCAACCCAAATTTCATAAAAAATTGGAGGTGACAGGGCTATATACACAACAGATGCATTCTACTTATGTCATCCTCTTATGAGTCCTAAAAAATGGTGATATTTCTAGGGTTTCTGAGTGAAGTCTCTCACACATAAGATTTATACCTACAACTACAACAGACTAAAAACCATTACTCTATCAATAATCAAAGGAATCTTATAAAGCAAGAAGATACATCTAGCTATTATTCAAGGAAATAAAACTACAAGTTAAGCTATGGCAAGAAATGGAAGAAAAATAGGCATCTTCATGAAGTAAATTGTTGAATTGAAATTGCAGAAAGAAAAATAATATAATCACACATTACTGGCCCAGATGGCTAAACACACTCTGACTAATTCATGATTTAACTATCCTACTTTTAATCGTGCATCTAATCATGACCTAATTATGTTTGTAAATACATTGTTTTGCATCAAGGAGTAGAAGACGCTAAAGTTTCTTAGGAAGGTATTAAAATCATGGATGTAGGGTTGAAGGTGTCTTGATGGTCATGGTAGTCCTAGATGGTGTCTATGATGGTTTATGGGCTCAAGGTGAGGCTAAATGGTGCTATTATAGGGTATTCTATATGTTTCTTGTAGTGCTACAAGAAACAGGTCGACGGAAATCCAAGGCCAAAAATGATGGAGAAAAGTGTAGGGGAGGTGGAATGAAGGTGTAATTGGATGGATGGAAGGTGGAAAACCCCTTGTCCAAACTCATAAAATCTTGTAAATATTGTATTTCAATTCTAGGATTGCTCACGGTGTGAAGGTGAAAATCTCAAAAATAGGGCTAGAGACGATTTTGTTGAAAGAAGGTTGATAAAATGTGACAAAGGAAGTTGGGGGTGCTGGTAAATTTATCCTATGTTGTGCTACTTGAACTTGCAAGGAAACTACCTATTCATGCAAAAAACATTGGAAAATATATGATGATGAAGATGGAAAAGATGAGTTGAATTTGATAAGAAAACCTACATAAGCATTCAAACAGAAATATAACTCACTATTTTTCAAAATAGAGGAATAACCTATTTTTAATATTTTTAATAACCTGTTCTGAGTATTTGGTTATTAAAAATACTCGGAACAGGTTATTCCTCTATTTTGAAAACTAATTCACCTGTATGGACTCTCTTTAAAAAAATAGAAAACAAAAAAATAACTCACTATTTTCAACATTTTCATGAAACTACAACAACCTATCTATTATTTCCAATAAATCAAAAACTAAAGAGAAAATGTTGGCCTGTGGTGAAGATCTTCCCTCCTCAAGCTCCCATGGAAGAGATGAGAGAGGGAGGCTTTGATACACAAATTTGTGATTTTATATGCTACTGTACCAAGATCTATGCAAGCCTAACTACAAAAAATATAAAATGAGGAAAACTCAAAACAATAAATTGAAATGTAAACAAACTATCTAAAACTCATAAAGAAAACTAGTTAAAATGGCATGAAGCTAAATATGAGTATACAAGAGAGAGATTAAGGGCAATAGGTCGGGCCCTAACCCACAATCCTATCCCTCTCAACTAAATTAGTGAAGGACAATCTGAATACTCATATTATTGAAGAAATAGTCTCATTACATAATCATAAAAGTCTCAAAAACCTATTACAAGAGCTAAGAGTTTACTAGCTTCCTTCAAAGCTCTAATCCTAATGAGATCTTTCTCTGTGCTATTAAACCTAAAGGGTAGCTACCAACAGCTCCCTAAAATATATGTAATGTGTCGTCATTGATGTTATCACTCCAACAATTCTCACAGGTTGTTAATCTTTTTGGTTTAAATAATATTACAGGTAACCACAAACCTACTTTTAAGCTTTAGGATCTAGGCTTCCTAATGCTTAGAGAGGGCTCTCTATATATGATTTATGTTTTTTGATTTAGTTCATTTTAGGCTATTTATGTAAGATTGATTGGGTTTTTGATTTTGGGTTTGTTTGGTGGTGGAGTCACCGATTCATATGGATAGATGTAGGTCTATATTTCATTGGGCTAATGGAGTCAAAGCGTCAAGCAACAGAGCAGAATCAAGGTTCTAAAGGGAAGTGTTCATAGGGCAACATAGCTAAGTAACTTTAGATCTTTAGGCTAATGGTTAAATGGTTTCAATCAGGATGAAAGAGTAATTAAGGGTTCTTAGATCCAGATAATGAGGGAAATGACAGAGTTCAATCAAAACTAGGGAGCAATTAAGAATTACCTAATCTGGATATCAATAGAAAACATGACAATTAAATAACAGTTCAAGACAGAGTGTTTTTAAACATATTATGAAACAATATTCCTATTATACATTTAGATTCAGAAGTCATGTAATTATGTGAAAACTTCAAATAATAACAAAGAATAATTAAGAGTACTTCACTGAAGTGGCCCAACACATGAATCCTGTAATATAATGCCTTTATTTATCAATCCATCTGATAACTTGAAAATGGTACAAAGAACCCTCTGGTCCAGATTAGCACATCTATAGAAATGTTTAGAAATCCACAATCCACACCCAATACTTCAAATTGTAAAGTATTTATAAAAAAAATTAATACAAAATATCTTAAACTATCATAGGAATTATTCAAGGAAAAATAAATATCTTCATGCAAAAATATAGAGACAGCTATCTACCTAATGCAAGCTATCCGTTCTTTTAATGATTTTTTAGTTTGTGGTCTTTCAGCTTTTGCTAATTTGTCTCTTTTGTTGTTACTCAGTGAAGGTTTTTTTTATGCAGTTGATTGTCCTTTATGATGACTAGCTTTAACTATATGACTTTCATCTGATACAATTTAACTCAGATACTCTTTGACTATCTTTGTTTTCACTTTAAACTGTTACAACTCTGTTTTCACTTTTTACTTTTTATATTTCAAATTAAATCAATCAACTTCTTCCAATCTTCTGCATCTGGTAACTTGATTTTCATCATTCTTCTGAATATATCATCAACCTTTGTATGCTTTGAAAAAAAATATTTGTTAATGAATAACTGTTTTACCTCATGTTGTAGGCAAAACAGGTTTTCAAAATTTTTGTAGAGTACTTTTCCTGTTGGAATTCCTTGCATGGTTGAATTTTTAACTTGCTCCTTTGCCACATCTCTTATTTTCTTATCATAATCTTCTTGTTTCATCAACCTGTCATTAACAATCAGTGGATTTGGAAGGAAATTCTCCCCCAGAATACCAAATTTAATCATGAATTTGGCTATGGAAAGCTCCATGTTCTGACACATTTCTTCAAGTTGAACAATCAAATTTCTCTTAGAAATCACCTTCCTAACTTCTAGGATGGTTTTTTTCATGTCACTAATTCCAATCTCTTCTAGTTCCTACTTGTTTTTGGAATTAAGAAACTTAATGATTCCAGTAGCCTCTTAAGGATTCTTACCAAGTTGTTATTTGATTTTGTGGATGGATTCACTTGATTCTTTGACAAGATATTTCTTCTCATAAATGACTTGAATCGATGGCCAAATATCATTGACAGATTTAATGATATTGGTCTACGACTGTTGCTTGGCTTGTGCCATTGGTTCTTTCAATGTCATTTCTTTCTCTAACTTTTGAAGTTTATCATTCAATCCGTTTATCTTCTGCACTTCATTCTTGTGCATAATCTACACTAGTTTCTTCTCATCCTCTAGACTTTTCAACTGTTCTTTATGTATATTGATTTCATTAATCTGGATGTACATTTCCTAGATTTCTTTAACTATTTTACCTACCTCATCAATATGTTGTGTTGTTGTTGTAGATGAATCTGTAGCTGGAGTAGTTGTTCATGTAACAAGAAGTGTTGTAGCTATTATAATTGATGGAGCTAGTTATTCTGCTAAGGTAGAACAAATAGATGTAGTGACTGTAGGAATAACAATGACAGGGATTGCTTCTGATCTGGCCTTTTTCTCTTGTACTATCTTGTCCATTTCATTTTCAATTCTTTTAATTGGGAAGTTAACTGAAGAATGAGGTTCATCATCTCATCTTCCTTCCCTTCATTTCTAACACTTCCTTTGCGTGTGGATGCTTAGTAGGAGGTAATTCAAGTTTTTTCTTCAATCCAACAATGTCTACATTCTTTTTTCTTTATGAGTTCATTTGAAAGTTTGATATTTTCTTGATCATATCCTACTTCAATAAAAAAATCTTCCTGATATTTAATTATGTTATCTTTAGCTTGTGAGGGTGCTTTTTCTAGATTTAGCTTAACTTTGATGTTCTCTAGAGCGAAGATATTTTTCTTGAACTTCATAGGATTTCTTCTTATAATCTGTTGTTGACATAGGATGCTTCACTGTTGGCTGTAGGAAGGTCATCTGCATATTCCTAGTCTTGTAGTCATATGCAAAAATAAATCTCCTTTGATCAGTAGGTGTCTTCTTCCAGTATTGGGTATATGTATCAGCCTTTAATGCCTCATTCTTGATCTTGATCTCTTTATACTTCTACATGATATCCTAATTTTTTCTACATGTTTACTAGATGAAGACACTTCAAAACTATGCTTCTTTTGAATAATCTGAGATTTTTATGTTGAAGGATGGTGAGTTTCCTCTGAAAATGTTGGAGGAGAATTGTCCTTTAATGTTGTATCTGTATCAATCACTTCAATATTTTCCACTTATTCAGTTATAGGATTTAATTTTGGCTTCTTCTTGTACATCGGTTTGAATTTTGTTTCAGTGGTTTTTTTTTTTGAGTATGATCCTTCTTCTCTTTCTCTCTTGGAGGTCCTATCCTGTGCGACTGGAGTCTGCAAGATGGAACTTGTATCACCTTGCTTCCCTACCTCTTTCAAAGTGTTCTCCAACCATTCAGAATTATTGGAGTACTTATCAATGTCTTTCTTAGATTTATGTACATAAGGAGTTAATTTACATTTGACTCTTAACTTCCTTAAAACTCCTTAAGGATAATAATACCATTAGAAACTTTGACTAAACTTAAATTCCTGCAAATATTTTTCTTCTTGTTGACCTACACTTCTACTATTGCAAATAAAAGGACCAATATGATTCTTTATCTTAAAATATGTATTATTTTTGGTAGATGAGAAATTTATTCAATCATAGTTAAGGCTATGTCTGATATATTCAAGTGAAAAAAACCTCATTGGGAGGTACTTGGGGAGCTCATATGGAAAGAGATTAGATCCATATACCCTAATCTCTCTGTGATTTTAATAAAGGTATGAATCTCCTTCCCTATTGTGTTATGATAACTGTAGGACCTTTTTAATATCATCATTGATTCTTGGTTGACTGTTGTTGTTCAACATATTAACAATTCGATGGATGAATGAGTCAATGAAGTCTCTGTATGTGGATCGTGTGGAGTATTTTTTGATTAATGAAGTCCAAAACATGACTAACTGAGGACTACCTTAAACATCCAGTTTTTGAAGGTTGATGGGCCATGGAAAATATTTTAGGTTCAAAGTATAGAAAGATGTGAGATAGAACTGATTAATAATTGAAAACACCTTCTTCAGGAATTTTAAAAAAAAATTCATGAATTGTATCAGCAAGGTACTGGGCAAGATTGAATATGGTAGCAGGAGGCTGACCAAGGGAGAAAATAGAAAAGAACCCTAGGACTGACGCATCCACATGATCATTAGTAAAATAACCTAGAATATATGATAACATGGTAATAATATGCCTGGCTCTTTCAGGGAATATAGTTGCTGGATAAGGAGGGTTGGTCTTGGGAGTCTCTACTAATGAGGGGATGAATTTCTGAAATATCTGTAACCTTCTGGGGAAGTCCAACTTCAGATATAACTCAACTAGGATATCAATGGACAAAGGGGTTTCATTAGGCGTAGGTTTAATTTGCAGCATCTAATTTATTGATTTAGTTGTAATGGTGAATGGTATTTCTTTTCTAGTGTTTATAATGGCTCTTTGAAAAGGCATATAATTTTTTTTGCAAAGTCTAATAACCTCTAGATACTGGAATGTTTGTGGGAAAATATACATGGGAAAATTGGACTCCCAAAGGAAAACCTCATCGGCTTCATCAATTGACTTGTCATGGCTCCAACAGTGGAGCTGAAGGAGGTTAAACTTAGTGACAGGGTCACTAATATTAAAGTCTATTTGTAAGGGGAGTATGTTCCACACCTACAACAGGAGGTTGCAAGGGGTTGAAAGTTACAATACTTTGGGAAGCCATAGTTTGATTGATTTTATTCAATTAATTACTCTTTCAGGTTTAATAAAATAGTCTCAGGCCTTTAGGAGCACCTCTGAAATATTATTACAGTCTGGAGGAGGGTTTGGGATGAAACGGTGGCATTTCCTCTGGTCTACCACACTTCAATTTATCAAATAATTAGTCTCTCTGATCAAAAATAGTATTAGGACCTTAAAAATTATTTGAAAATATGACTGAGGTCTACAGAAATTTTTTTGGGAAGCAACAGGGGTTTTATTTTGGTCTACAAAGCTCCTACACTAGTTCAATTACTTGTTAATTTCTGTGTTGTAAGTAAATGCCTTAGTATTTCAGGAATACCTAGAAAAAAATGAAGCTTTTAGTTTGCAGAATGAGTTCTAGAAACAACGAAGGCTTTCAAGAAATGGAATATGCTTCAAACTGGTCATTATAGGGCTTTGGACTAATTCTGAAATGATTGTGGGAGTGAAATGCTTCAATTCTGGTTGAATTAGCTTGATAACAGGTCAACACTGGTTCTTTGGCTCAAAAATAGGTCGGAAGAGATGTACTTGCGCTAATGTGAGCAGAAAATTGTGAAAAAAGGCTGTAAAGGGTGGTCTTATCATGAATATTATTATGACACATTCGATTCTGGTAGAGTGAATCAGGAACAAATCCAGAAAGAAGTGAGGGAGAAAATCCATAGAGGCAACGACTTGGATCCAGTCCTCCACAATATGACACTTATTGTGCATGTATATAATTGATAAAGGAAGGATGGTTTTCTTAATAGTTGGAAAACATGCTTGTGGTTTTCGCATCGACAGAAGGTGGTAGGAGGTATTATTTTGAAGGATTCGATACAATCTAATGGTGCCACATAGCAGGGAGCGAGGACTTGAAAACCACTTATTCCACAAGGTCTTCGAGTTGTTAAATATCGGCCTTCGGGGTCTGCGATAGGAGCTATTGGTCGTAGGATCTGAGGAATCACAATCGAACAGTTGGTCGAATGGGAAAGATGAATAAGGGAATTGACAAGTGGTGGGGCCCGAGATAATGTTATGTGATTTGTTTAATGTGATATAAGCAATGAAATAATTTATACGGTGTTGGGAATTTATAATAGTGGGGAGTTAATATAATACAAGTTTAAAGGTTTAATAGGAGTTAATATATAGTGGTGCTTACTAAAATATACATGCGGGAATGTTAATATGTGTGGGATTTTAAAATACACTAAGGATAGTGTTAAAACTAATATCGAGAAGGATTTATCAATGTGGGACTTGACATATTAATTTAACTTTAGACTTAGGGTGTGTGTATTTTAGGGGAAATTTGAATTTTAAAGGGATTTTTATTTTCCAATGGTAAATGTACTTTTTTAACTAAGGAAAAGGGTTTTTGGTAGGAAAAATGAGTGAAGTAAGGGAAGTGGGTTAAAATTAAGGGGAAGCAGTATTTTTACAAGGGAAAATGAATTTAGAGGGAAATTAGTAAATTTGAAATGATCAATTTCTGCTATACATGCCTTGTGAGAACTTCTTATGCCTACCCATCATCTACCCTAACATTTTTTCTTCATTTCTTTGGGTGCATTTGAGCTTGCAAACCCTTATTTTTTTTCATATAACAACAAAATATCTAATTCTAACCTTATTACTTCCAATGGGTCACATTAAACTATTGAGCTCATTTA